>BLFK01000980.1:984898-995517 GCA_014634185.1 Astreopora myriophthalma | reverse complement strand
CGTACAGGATTTGTTTCGTTTGTTATAAAGTGATATCAGACATTACATACAGAAACAATTTTGCTAATTGATCTAGTTCTTTCCTTCTCGGTTTCAAGAACGTTGTTAAGAACAACCAGTGGACAATTCACTTCTACTCATACAACTTAATTTCTAATCATCTTGCTCAATGCGATTGCTAACGAGTGAAAAAATTTCATTTGATTTCAGGTACTTGCGAGATTAAAGAAATGACAACTGCTAACCTCGAAACTAGTGTTTGGCTCTCAATCATTCCACAAGACGGCTTGCAATTTTTCTTCACTGTGGAAGCCACCAATGGCGCTGGTCTTACACAAAGGACCTCCTCTGATGGTATAATTATAGACATTTCTCCACCCGTGGTAGATGGGATATACTACGGTGACGAAAATGAAGGCAATGACATGGTTCGGATAACGCCCCAAGGTATCGGTGACAAGTTAGCATTCTGTTGGGATACGCCCTACGATAGAGAAAGTGGAATTTCTACGGTTAAATGGTGCGCAGGTACCAAAAGCAATTCATGTGACATTACGTCATTGACGTCTGTAGATCCACACAAAAATTGCGCGGAATACTTCATGTCTGAATCACTAACATCTGGTACGATAGTCGTCGTAACGCTAGTGGTCACAAATGGAGCAGGATTGACCGCAGAGGTCGCCACTTCTCCGTTATTAATTGACTTCACTCCTCCGTCAGACGGAACCGTAAGCGTAGGGAATACCACCGAAACCAATTACTTTAAAAAGGGGGATGTAATCGAAGCCGAATGGCGTGATTTTGCAGACAATGAGAGCTCTATTAGTCACTTCGAGTGGGCCATATGTCAGATCAGTGTGAAAGACAATTGTATCAGCTCTTATGTTAATGTTGGAGTTAAGAATTCAGTGAAGGTCGACTCCGTTGGTCTTAACAACGGCGTGTCCTATTCTGTCACTGTTCGAGCCTTTAACAACCTTGGACTGTTTAGTGAAGCTGTTTCAAACCAATTCATCTTGACTGGTACGACACCATCAGCAGGAAGCGTGTATGATGGTTCCCAGCGCGGAAAAGATATAGAATTTCAAAGATCTGTCACAGAAATCTCAGCAAACTGGTCACCATTTATTGACAGTGATGGACGAGTAGCTAAGTATGAGATGTGCGTAGGCACAGAGGCCGGATATTGTGACGTAAATAAATTTGTAAATTTTTTCACAAGCCTTAACGGAACGATATCGGGATTAAGTCTGAGGGACAAAGGGATATATTTCGTTACGGTACAAGCAACGAGCGTATCTGGCTACAGCGTAACAGCAACATCTAATGGCGTTAGAGTTCATAACACTTCAGTTGTAGGTGGAGAGGTTAGAGACGGACAAACATTCAGCGACATCGATTATCAGGCTGATGAGACGTACATTTATGCCAACTGGGATGACTTCATTGATGAACAGTTAACCATTAATGGTTACACATGGTGTGCTGGAACAGGAAGAGGCATTTGTGACATTGTACCCAAGACCTATGTTGGAGATCGGACAAGTGTTGGGCAGCAGATTGACCCTGGACTTCCGGAGGGACTAAAGATATTCGTCACTGTTAGCACCTTCAACAATGCAGGGATGTCTACCACGTCATCATCTGATGGATTTGAAGTTGACAATACCGTTCCCGTTCTCTCAAGTGTAAGTAAAATGTACATAAAGCAGGTATTATCATTCCTATGATAGGGATCAGAGAAGGTGTAGTGGTAAAAGTTTCCCTTTCAACAATTCATTTATTTACTCAGTCAGTCAGTAAGTCAGTCAGTCAGTCACACAGTCACTGAATCACTGACTCAGTCGCTCAGTCGCTCAGTCTCTCAGTCTCTCAGTCACTCAGTCCATCAGTCAGTCGCTCGGAATGCCTTGGATACGGGTCGCATCACTTTGAATCAAAAGCTATTGAAAGTGTTTTTCTCCGTGTAAATAAAATCGACATCATCTTTTTCTTTTAAGCTAAAGAAATGTTTTTGTTTTCGTTTTTTTCCGTGACGTTTCGTTAATCTTTTTTCAACAGGTCATAGATTTGCAGCTAGGCGTGGGCGCGTCTGATATCGACTACCTTACAGCTAAAGAAAATTACTGCGTTAGTTGGGATGCCATGGATGCTGAAAGTGGCATACTTAAAAGCGAGGTTTCCATCTGCCTAGAATTAAACAGCAACGATTGTTTGCTGCGTGGTTTGGAAGCCGGCAACCAAACGTCAATCTGTACCCCAGACATAGAATTTACAGAAGGTGTCAGATATGTAACAGTGGTGAAGACTGTGAACAACGTCGGGCTTTCCATAGAGGTCTTCTCAGATGGCTTCGTTGTTGACACTACCCCACCAGTAATGGGAGAGATTATCCACATCGACAGTCCGAACACAAACCGCGAGAATGCTGCAGAAACATTTATACATTCAAGAATTACTGTTCAGTGGAATGGTTTCTTTGACAAAGAAAGCGGTATTCGAACTTGCTACGTTTGTGTTGGTACTCACCCGGAACAATGCAACGTACAAAATTTTACGGACACACAAAATTCCCCTACTTACACCTTTCAAGATCTGAAGCTTGATCAAGGAGCGACATACTTTGTTTCAGTCGTCTCTGAAAACAAAGCCGGTCTCAGAAGTGAAGTGAGGACATCTGATGCATTTGTTGTTGACAAGACAGGTACATAATACAATTATATATTTGATTTTCATACTATGAGTAAAGTTGTTGTCTCTAAACAGATTTTGGCAAACGAGGGCGTCGTCATAACTAGCATATCCCAATTGACAATTAGTTAATCCACAAGAAATTTACATGCCTTGCAGTTTCTTAATTTTTGTTTGGGGTTGAGACTTCGTTGAAGGTTGCACGTCCACTAGGCCCTCTCGATTTCCGCTGCTCACCGGGGTCCGTTTCGCTCCTGCCCGGGTAGAGACGAGGAGATGAGCACGGCTCAGGTTTTCCCCAAACAGCTGGTGATCGAGTCTGTTGCAAGGTAAATCCTATGGTAGTTAAGAATATGTTTAAGTTACTTTGGTTCTATCGGACAACAGGGCCTTTTAATGGAGGTGTTCTACTAGATGGAACTGTTGAGGGTAAAGACGTCGATTTTCAAGAAAATCGAACACAAATAGCAGCTCACTGGAATGCCTTTGATGACCAAGAAAGTGACGTTGTAAAAGCCACCTGGTGCGTGGGATTGTCCTCCGGTGGTTGTGATATTGTGAACGAAACGCACCTGAAACAAGCGAGAACCTTTCTCACAGAAGCTCTACCGCAGCCAATCGCGAATGGGCAGACGTACTATGTAACGGTTAGAGTGACAAATGGCGCTGGCGTGACGACCTCCCTAACAACAGATGGCGTGACAGTTGATGATACACCACCCATTTCTGGTTCCGTGATCGATGGAATTGACTCAGATGCGGATTATTTGGATGGAGAGGATGACGTCAGTGCGCGATGGTTTGGTTTTGAGGATTTCGAGTCCGGTATTGAATCTTATGAAGTCGCTTTATGCGATGCAAGGAATTTGTCTTACTGCCCTCAACCCTTTATTCAAGTGGGGAAAGCAACTAATGTCACTATCACAGGTAGGAAGGTCACTTTCCGAGAATTGCGTTTTCAATCTGTGAGAAGCGTTTTGGATGTTGTGTCGTTGTCTCACACACATTCCCATTAGAGCCATCCTTTAACTATATAAACGTTGCATTGACGCTTAACTTTCAATCTTATTTTCTTCCTTCTTTGAAAGGTTTGGACCTCCAAAGCGGAGTTCAATACATGTTTATTGTAAGGGCAGTTAACTTTGCCGGAATTACAACCGAGTCGCTCTCCAATGGATTTACGGTGGACTTTACTCCACCAGTGATTAGCGAAGCCTGGATTGGAACGGAGAGCCTGTCCCTCCTGCACCAAACCGATTCGTCGAAGATAGTTGCACGGTAAAATATAGCTCTGATTCTGGACTACTTCACCTATTTTATCTCTAAAAAAGATATTTGCAGCTCAAATCGCAGAAAATGTGTAGCAAATACAACTATTTACTAGTGCCCAATGTTGAAACTTGACCACCGCCCATTGTTGAAATTTGAGTGCTCGGTTCAAGTAACGATTTATGGAGTTCATGTGCGAAACATAAAATGCTGAAAGCATAGGATATCTTACTTAATACAGTCGACTCCCGATAACTCGAACCCTCGCTAACTCGAACCTCGCGCTAACTCGAAGCAATTTTCATTTCCCTTCGGGTAATTTTGTATATAATTTTACCCTCGGTAACTGGAACTCCCGATAACTCGAACCTTTTTCTATTTCCCCTGAAGGTTCGAGTTATCGAGAGTCGACTGTATACTTTTGTTTCTGTTTGAGATGTTCAGGGTTGGTTTTAAGATCCTCTCTTGAACTTCATTAAAGGCCCTCCCATTGAATGAAGGTTTAGAGGGGATCGCAAAACCGACGTCAATTGACCAGTCAAATTGTAAGTTCGGCCAGCTTGTGGCTTCACATTCCAAAATTTCCCATAGCCATCAGCATTCAAGTTTTCCTTTAAGCGACAGCCCCATAATATTTAGGGGAACAGGAAAATGAAAATCCCTGGAATTTAAGAATCTACTCAGATTGTTACCATAAAACTAGGCTTGCAAGGGAGAAATTTTCAACTGTTATCAGCGAACGGATTTCAAGGAACCCAAACCAATTTGCGGAAGGGTGTGTCAGATACGGAGACTTAGCACTGTTCCCTACCGTCATTTTTGCAGCTGGAATCCATTCATCGACTTAGAAAGTGGCATGAAAAGGTATGAAGTTTGCTTGACCTCCGTTACCCAAAACTGTACAGTCACCGCTCTTATAGATGCTGAACTGAACACGAGTCACAAGATCGATGGTCTCCAACTTTCTCACGGCCAAACGTATTATGTTATTGTGAGAGGTACAAATAGGATTGGAATGTTCTCCGAGACTATAACTGAAGGAGTCTTGATTGACCTGACGGCAGCTACTCCGAGTAACGTGAAAGACTCACTACCCTCATCGATTCAATCGCCTTCAACCAACAAGACGAAAGAAAATCAAAGTGTACCTCGGGTCTCTTTCAAGTGTTCGGATGAATACTTAATGGCCAGTTGGGATGACTTTGAAGACATTGAGAGTGGGGTGTCATCGTACGAATGGTGTGTTGGAACAAAAGGGACTTTGTGTGATGTGGTGCCTCTGACGTCCGTTGGAGTAAAAACAACTAGTGCCGCCATTGTCAACAGACTCCGTTCTGGGTTGACCCTTTTCACCACAGTGTATGTTGTTAATGGAGTACAGCTTAGAAGGCAAATAATATCAGATCCTTGCAACGTCATTACTGTAGCACCGAAGGTATCCGTTCTTGACACATTAGGGTTGAGCAAAGTTGAGTTCGCTGATATTGATTGGAAAGATACTGTCCAAAATTTGTCACTGAGCTGGAGTATCCTTGGAAACGAAGTCTCACTTTTTCGCGTACAAGTAGCCGTCACAGAGCTATCATCTAACCTGTCTGTCCCGAGACTCATCGAGGACAAGTCCTGGAACGGCGAGCCTCTTAAACAGCGCTTTATGGACGTGCTGTCATGGGAGCGAAATATTACGATCCAGAGCGTCCCATTTCACCCCTGGGGGCGTTACCGCAGCATAGTAAGAGTCTGGAACGAGGGAGGTATTTTCTCGGAGGCTTCCAGTGATGGCATCCGACTCGAACCAAGTCCACCCCCAGAGCGTGATCTCAAAATAAGAGACAAAGCTGCCGAAAAGGAACACTTACGTTGGTGGCCAAATATGAAAGTTCCTCCTCTTAACCGGAGTGCAGGTGACCCAGATATGATGTTCATCTCAAATCCAGCCGATTTAGAACTCGTGATCAGTAATGGTGCGTCAAATGAGACGTTCAACGAAAGGGATTTCGGTCACCAGCGGTTCAGTCCGACTGCAAAGTATAACATTGTGGCAAACAAAGCAGCAAGTGATACAAATGGCACAAACACCACCTTCCAGTCTACAACCATGAAAGAAATCCCTGGTTTCTCTGAGGCAGAGGGTCCATGCTGTGTCAAGGGGTTTGCTATTTCACCGTCTGTCCTAAGTGATTCGCACTTGAAGCCAGTCTTACCAGCCACGGGTTTTGGTGGGTCCATAGCTGCTTTACAGGATGACATGATTGCCATTGGATGCAAAGATAGCGTCATTATACAGTCAATGAAAAATGTAAGTGCAGTTCAGACGCTGACAATTGAGAACCACACCGATCTCAATGCAAGTGTTAAGATAGCTTCACACGGAAACAAACTAGGCTTTCTTGTAAACGGTAAATTCCATCTCCACGAACATTCTGCCATCAATAAAACCTTACGAAAGGCCATGGAAATAGGAAATTGCAAAACCTTGTCAAGGCCTAACTGCTCATACAATGCAACGTGGGCAGACCACATTGGGCAAGCGTTTGCCGTTCATGACCACGTTATCGCAATTGCTGGAACCACATTTGCCACAAATAACAGCGTTGTTGCTGTGTTCCGGGAGAACCATGGAAAATGGTCATTTCATCAAGCACTTGATCAGGGAATGAAAGATTCGTCCTTTGGACAGTCAATAGCTTTGAACGGACGATTTATTGCGATTGCTGCCGGAGAAGGAAAGAATTGTTGTGTTTTTATTTACGCTATTGAAACGCTATCTCTAAGCGAAAAAATCTGTCTCAATGAGTCATTCAACCATACAGCACCTCTTTCTATGCACCTCACGGAGACCGATGCTCTTGTTGTACTATCAAGGACATCAAAACTGCTAAAAGTGTTCCAGATGAACTTCACAGCAAACTCCTCTCTAGTTGTCTGTGAGTACAGAGCCTGGGGTGATAACGACGAGCTGAGTGGAAGTTTTGATATAAATGGTCGAGAAGAAGGATTCATGGCTGCTATCGGCATCCGAACTGGGGATGGCGACGAGGGTGTACAGTTAATTGGCTTCAACGGAATTTATTCTGAGAATTCCAGTCCGAATGGAACACTTAGTAAATGTGCTAATTTGGGACTGGTGATTGCACGAGACAGTGGATCGAGAGTCAGTGATAAGAGTACACGGACGTCAGTGTTGTTCAAAGGCAATACTATCTTAATTGGATTACCCGGTGTTCTCACTTGGCCCAAAAATGATCAGCGGCGTAACACTGGGAGAGTGTTTATGGCAACATATTGTCCGATGGATTATTTTCGCTTCAGAGCTTCCGGGCTAAGCACACTAGCCCCTATAACATGTCTTCCTTGCAAAAAGGGACGAAAATCATTTGGAGGCTTTTCTGAGTCTTGCACCGAGTGTGTAGGGAGGATTTGCCCCCCACGGAACCACTCGTCCGTGTTTACATCAGACATTTGCCATAACTTGTCCTGTGTTCTTGCTTCAGAAGAAATCAAAACCACAAACGGAGTCAGCCTTCGCTTAAACAATGGAACCTTCTTCGCTACTGGATCTGAAAATGTCTACACCATCGAACTTCGTGAAATCACACGAGCTGGTCAGTCAACAAGCTCTCTCTCAGATGCGTTCCTTATTGACGCGACGCCTCCCGAAGTCGGGTTAGTTTTCGATGGACTTGGCACTGACCAAAATATGGACTGCTCCCACAACACAACATTTGGGGAAAATAGTCAGTGCTCTACTCGAAATTTCGAGGAGATGGATGTCAAGTTTACCAACGACACGACCGAAGTCCACGCAAGATGGATTGACTTTTTGGACAACGAAAGTGACATCGTTGAGTATTTCTGGTGTGTCGGTACTCAGCCAATGAGAGATAACATCCGGGTGTGCGAAAGCACGGGAATGAGGCCAAACGGAAGCCACTACGGACTAAGCTTTCATCAAGGTGATTCGTACTACGTTACGGTTGTCGCCTGCAATGGAGCCAGGCTATGCTCGGCTGCCCACAGCGATGGGGTTACCATAGATAACACACCGCCTGTCATGAAATATGTCAGAGATGGAATCATGGGACCGGATATGGACTATCAGGTATGGTTGCTTGAGTTTTGATACGAGGCACTCGGGACGTTTAATCACACAGATTAGGAAACATTTGTTCTATAAATAAAAAAGCAGGAATTAATTTACATTTCCAGATAATAAAAAAATGGAGCTGTAATTTGTTTACCCACGGAGCACTGAGGAGCTCACGAGAACTCGTTGAGAAGTGTCCGTGTGTTCCAGATCGAATTGTAATTTCGAAAAGTTGAGTCTTGAAATCGGAATACCCGGTAAAAGATCTCTCGTAGCAGAGTATGGAACCAATCGACAGACTCAACGCACATATGACCCCGAGTCCGGGAGTCGAACCCCAAACCACATAGGTGGGAGCCGAGTGCTCTCACCACTGCGTCATCCCGTGCCAACTTGTACCGCAAGGCGCATTACTACATTGCATCCTCCATCGTGTCGTTGGGAATTCAGTAATCCGCTTCTGATCAATGATTGAAATGCTTGTTTGTACTCTTGACAGGTTTTCCTCGACATCATTTTCGCCTACTTTAAGGCAAGTGACCCAGAGAGCGGGGTAATTTCTTATGAAGTAGCATGGGGAACTGAGCCAGGTCTAGTTGATATATCAGAATTTGAAGAAGTAATCAACACGACGGTGTGGCGCGCCAAACTTAAGGATGGCACTCTCGAAGCTGGAAAAACGTTTTACGCCACCGTGCGAGCAACAAACGGCGCTGGTTTACTATCAGACAAGTTATCTTCAAATGGAATCACAGTTGGTAAATCAGAGTACATTTTCGACAACTCATCTACAGCTTCGTTTTTCTTCGATACTGTCAGTGTTAACGACGATGGAACTCGCAAAGATGGAGGCGTGGGCCAGACCTATGGAACGCTGACTGTGCCAGAGGGGGCTGTCAATGAGGAAGTAAAGCTGCGATGTTACAGTCTAGATGAAAAGACGCTAAACAATAACAAGACTGAAGAGGGTCCTGTTAGCAATCCAGCGAAGACCCGACCAAAGGTATGAGATAATTAGGACATAATCCAGGCATTTAAAACGTACCTCTAACCGTTCGCCAGATGGCAGCCACATTTGACCAGATCAATACAAACATTATAGTTTCCCCTGTTTTGGGCTGTTATTGCATGGTGGAGATGATTCTCTTTAGATTTCCTTACGAGTTAGTTGATACCTATTTTCATCAGGGTAGATTGAAATATGGTTAAACTCAACAAAGATTGTTCAATGAAACCTCCGACGCTTTCTTATGCCAGATTCATTTCTGTAACTTACATATACGCAATTTAAACCTTGAAAAATGTTAATTCCTTACTTTATTTCTCATTTCAGGAAGGAATGTGTAGGAATATTGGGTAGTAGAGTGGGCTTTATGCACCTAAACGTTCTGAGGGTTCGTGAAGAAAATGTCCCAATAATGAAAATAAACCAGACGTTTTGAGGGTGCTCTCTTTTCTTCACTGCTTTTGAAACCAATGAAGAAGAGGGAACACCCTTGAAACATTTGGTTTATTTTGACGATTGGCGCATTTTCATCGCGAACTTTCCGAACTTCAACGAATCATTGCGCTTCGCAGATTCTTCCTATCTATGCAGCTAATCTGAGGATGCAGTTTGCCTTCTTTTCTGTTATAACCTGTTGTTGTTTTATGTTTGTACTTTGCTTTCGTTTTATGACAGCAATTCTTGTTGGGTAACTATAGCTTCCAGATTAAAGCTATGGATCCATTGAATAACACCGTCCAAGAAGGATATAAGTTCGTTAAGCCAATCAAAATCTCCATGTTCTATGATGTTGACAATCTGGTGAAGGCTAATGACAAACACGCCAATAACGAGATCTCCGAGGCGGATGTAGACCCGGTATTGTATCTTTGGGATCCAAAAAATGAAACCTGGTGAATATGCGTTTAATGTTTATACATCATAGCTGGGCATTACTAAACAACGAAACAGCGAAACAGCTATTGTTTTCCACCTTTTTTTTTCCTCGAACATCAAAAGAAAAACAATAGTTGTTTCGGTGTTTCGGCGTTTCGTTTCGCTGTTTCGTTGCTTAGTAATGCCCATCATAGCTTAGGTTGTGATCATAATTTTCTTTCCTAACGGAACGACTTCTTACTTGTACCTTATATACAAATGAAGAGTGGAAATGTTAGCAATGAATGTCATTCGTGCAGTTAAATTCAAAGTGTTGAAGCAACAGCCATAAGGTTTTAGAAAAACTAAAATAATTGGTAGAAAATTTCATTGCGCACTGAGACGGAATATCTTGCGAATGTCTGAGGACCAGCTACTTATTTCAAATATATCTTTCCTTAGATCAATTTCAACTGGTTAAAAGCCACAGCTGCGTAATCCGCAATTGTATAGTCGAAAGGGTAAAGCACGCCTGTCCTTATTTTAATAAAATAAAAGCACCAAATTAAAATGTAACAGAAAACGATCCACCTTGATTTTTTTGAAGAAGCATCTCAAGTAGAATGCCGAAAATTATATTTCCAAGCCTCTGCATGATTTTTTTATAGTCATTATTACTAGTTTTTTGTTTGTTTGTTTTTTTTTTGG
>BLFK01000980.1:965513-978372 GCA_014634185.1 Astreopora myriophthalma | reverse complement strand
AAAGGCTGACTCTATGAGTATCAGTTTCGTTAATTCGCAAAATAATATTAATGCAGCCAAATTTCACAGAGTAAACCACACTTTCAAGAAGCTACAGTACATATAATGGAATAACAAACCCTGACTTACATTTATAAGAAGAATGAACAAATAATTATTGTTAACAGCAGCGGGAGAATGAAAATACAGGGCGGGGGGTGGGGGGACTAAATAAATTATTTTTGGCTTCTTTTTATTGCTTTTATGCGGCTGCAGCACGGGACGGTGGGACAGTTCACTTATTGGTGACTCTGACTGCAGTTGATTGCAAAAATGGCTGGAAATTGTGCATGCAACACTAACATAAAAACAGCACTATACAAATGGATTTATTTACTTCCCAACAATTGTACATTACGGTCATATGACTACATGTATATGTAACGTATACAGTAACCACCTTAACAGTAGTACACATACACTTCAATCCATGGTCGTGATAAAGACAATTTGTACAGTAAGTACTTTTAAGGCACTTTGTACTTAATAATTATGAAGCTTTGTTATTAAAAATACTGTTAAAGTCTTTGTTTCTGGTGGTCTGATAAGTTCCACTAGATTAAGATACTGAGATTTTTAGAACTCACCCAGAGCCCCTAATACAACTAATTCAAAATTTTCGCTGAAACTGTTTAGTGTGTCACAAACTGGCCATACAATTACATGTATCTCACTTACTCTCCAAGAGACTTGTACTCTACCATGCCGCCCAGCTTTACGACCGAGTTTGATGACTCTTGTACTTCCCTGTGATGTCGGTTCAGCTATTATAACGGGGCCAGTCTGTAAATAAGTCAATTTTTACTCGATCAAGAATGGAAGGCATAATTTGCAGCAACATACTGGCCAGCAGTAGCTTGGCTTAATGCATGCCCCTGTGCATATGTGCTCATGTTAAGCAATTAATATCAAAAGTGTTAATTTATTTTTTTAAGCCAGATCTACTGCTAGCAGTCCCCTCAGGCTATCATTGTTCACATGGGACCAGCTCCAAATGGTTCCAATCTAAAATCGTTCCCAACATTGAATACAGTTCAATTTCTGGACCTCCAAGAAATGGAGTAAACACCTGCCATCCGGTAAAAGGCCAGTCCTGTGTGGCCTGACGTTCATACATGTAAATGGAACGGTCCCATGTGAACAGAAGTGGTCTGTTCCAGGATCAGGTTGGATCCATTATTTTGAGAATCGTTGGGTGTGAGCATAGTCTCAGAGGCAGTCGAGCTGCCTGCTAGACAGTCAGGGCAGACCAGACAGTCTGCTTGTTTTGTGTGACTGAAGCGGACTTAAAGGGACTGCTAGCAGTCCAAGCCAGATCAGGCCATCATTCATTGACTTTCCCTCTTGACTGGTGTAACACCATGACATCTGCAGGATCTATCTGCCATGGTTGTTTTGTAAACATCATATGCAATTGTCTCAGCCACTCTTGTAGCTCCAGAGATCAATAATTTTGCTTTTATTACTTCACTAGTGAAATACCAGTAGTAGACTCCTGACCAGAATAATCAATCCAAACAAGTGGACAATTGCACATAAACATGCACTAATTTAACTACATGCATTTCTCCAGTCAAGAACATACATGTAAAATGCAATTACAGTTACAGTTTACTGTTAATAAAATCATACAATGAAAAAAATATATTAAATAGGGCTTGTGACATTTCACAAGGGCACAATTTGGCAAAATTGACGTAAAATTGTGTATGATTGCATAATTTGCTAAATTCCACATATTTCTGTCAAATTCATAGGAAAAAGAACATGTACCAAGTGAACATAACAAAACAAACACTTTTGCGCTTTAGTTGGAAACTGGCCTTGGTTGCACAGGGAGCCTGACACTGGTTTTAAATCTAAAGCAATTGACATTTAATAAAATTAATTTTTGAACTAAAATTCAGATAGAATTATTAGGTTCTCAATACATTCTATGAAAATACAATATAATTTAAATGTGTGACAAGATAAAATAAGGTAAAAGAAAAATCATAATTTGACGTGCATTCGACCCCTCCGGCTGCTCTATGCCACTCTACAGGGCTTCTGATAGGGTGCAGAAAAAAATGGGAAATTATGCGACATTTTCAGTGCAAATTATGCGGCAACAAGAGTCTATTATGCGGCAAATTATGCGATTTTTTCTCAGGTCATTTCACATTGTTTTACCAGGTTTGAGAAGAGGAAAATCACTTTTATGCTGTTTGACAGACAATTGGAGTGTAAAGAAACACTTAAGCATCGATATGAAAATCAAATAGATGATTTTCACTTCATAATATGTATAGGCATGTACTTTAATCTTGAATGATCGAAACTCGTACTCAGGCCCCAACTCACATTAAAATGCCAAGTAATGCCTTGTTGATCAATCGGCAATCAAATATGAAGGTTTCAGAGGTTTTCCAATGTTCTTTGAGTGGCAAGTTACATTTAAATAACATTAACCTGTGCAGAATCTTTAGTTTAAGAGCCAATTTATTGTGTACTTTGTTCACTTGATGCAATTTTTTGTGAATTATGCGATTTTTCGTGAATTGTGCGATTGGATGCGATTTGAGGCTGATTATGCGAAATCGCACCATCGCATAATATCAGAAGCCCTGTCTACATGTATTTCCCCAATTTCTTCATGAAATATCAGAAGCCCTGATTAAATAAAAGTTCATTAAAGCTTACCTCATTAAAACCAATGATACCAAAAGCATGATCATTAGCTAATATGGTCAAATAGGCCACTGAAGGCGAAATGACTGATCCATTTCCAACTAGCAACAGTTCAACAGCGAATGTTTCATTGACCTCAGGCGTCGAGTCATCTAATATTGTAAAACTACACGAGCCAGAGGCACTGTTAGCTTGAAATATAGTATTCTTTGACAATCCATCCAATACATCACCTCGAGCTGATGCATTTAATATCTGATTTAAGAAAACAGAAAGGATTGCACAAATTAGCTTCAGTTGATATATTATTTTGTACTTGTAAAGCAGACCTTCAAGTTTATAAATTTATTTTTTTTCCCTTTAGTTGATAAGCTAGGCATTAATTACATGTACTAACAATCCAGTGTCAGTTTAGTTTGACCTGGCAAGATGCAAGACAGTTTGGTTGGTCAAACATAAATTCACTGAATTTGAGTTATTCAAAACTTGTACATGTATGTGCGTTAACCATCCTTTTAGCCAGGATTTGAGAACTGGGTATCCACTACGTTTAGGTCCCATCACCTAGGGGGGTCTGGGGGCATGGCATCCCCCAGAAAAAAATGACAAGTTTTCTACAAATAGTGGTTGTCCAAAGGATGCCCGGATGCCCTCTGGCTAAAATGCTGACACTAACTATTTACACTCAAACACAAACATACATGACTGTTTTTAACATTTTGTTTCCCCTCACCCCCCAAAATGATATTATTTTTTTTCTTATACTGACAATCAGGAAAAATTATGGTAGACATTAACATGTACAACGAAAAGAAAGGCTCAGTAAGAGACTCTGACTAAGGCAAAGTGTTGTTGCTTCATTATCATCAAATACAGAACATTTGTCTAATGAATGGCTGTACCATGCCGGCAACAGATGCAGATGCATGTAGAGTACGATCGAGTTTGCAAGACAACCATCTCTGTCTGTCAACTTAATGTAAACATGCAGTTTACAGGAAATATCTGTTACCCCATGATCCTCAAAGAAGATTATTGGATAATAGACCATAATATTAAGAACATACACGTAATATTCAATGTTCACTCTCAAGATGAAGTCTGTGACTTCAAATCAATTCGCTTAACTCTTCACCAGCTGTCTATAAAAGTGCATGATGAGCAGCCCCCCAACCCTTCTTTCTACCCTAATGTGTTGAGGGTGACACAAAAAATCCACGAGCGCTACCAATTTGTGCAGCCAGATTTCACGCAGCTGTTTCTGTTTTGTTTTCGATCTGTTGCATCACTTTTAATAGCTTAGTCCAAGTTTACATGTAATCCCATACAATTATCTTCTTAATTGTTGAATTTATAAAAGAGGAGCCTGGTCCCTCAAAGCTAATAGCGTTTAAACTGGAATTCCCAGAGAATGGATCAAAATCAGAAAAATTCCATGGCAAGTGGGCCATACATGTACATGACAAAGCAGTTCACATTTCTGAGGGAAGAGGTATTAAAACATCCATGCTGTGGACTATTAAATTGGTACATGTAGCTAAATGCTGTGGTTTAAGTTTATTCTTAGTTTTTGTTTTGTTTTGTTTTTATTTCTTAATTTCTTTATTTCATTTTTTTTTAAATATCTTTATGTATCTAACACAATGGAAGATACTGTAAAAGTTAAACTGGTTTGAAAAGTTTTAAACCAGGAAACGATTCAAACCACAAGAGAAGAATTGTGGAATGTGATATACATGTACATAATTATATTTTGTCAGGGCCCAAAATTTACAAGGCCATAAAGTGACCTCAAGGGGTCATTCTTCAAAATAATACACGTATACTACATACTGTACATACTTTTTCAACATGCTCAAACATTAAAGTATACTAACATTGCATGTTACGACCACTCTGTCGCCATTTGGTCCTGATCGAGCAATCCTGAAACTCGCTTGAGTGAATTCCTCTTCAGATACGATGACATGGGTGTCTAGGAAATTAAAATTTCCTTCGCCAGTCACACTGGCCACTAGCACCAGTAGGAAAGCAAACACGGAGTACATCTCTGAAGAGAGAAAACAATAAGTTACAAGTAATTAATAGTAGCTATATCAAAGGCAATCACAATAAGCCTCATTTCATGATTTGTAAAAGCTCTTGCCCTTGGCAAGAAAAGTTTTGGGACATATAATGGCACGTTTACTCAAATGTAAGTTTATTGTTAAAGAGCGTGCCATTGAACCGGATGTATCAATCTTGTTTCTTAGATACCAGAATCTCAACAATTACAAGAGATGAAACGAACTTGTTTAAGTCACAGTTTAACGGAAATCCTAAGCGAACTTGTGAAATCAAACCTTTTGACAACATAAGAAAGACATTTTTTCATCTGCATCTTCAAAACAAAGCAAGTTGATGAATAAGTAAGCTTGCATATAGAAGTTTAAAAAACAAGATTATGCATATGCGCTTCACCGACTTCATAATTCCTTCGAATTATATAAAACAGAGAACACAACAGCGCACCATATAAAATCTTGGACTGTATTTGGTTTGTTCTTTCAATAAATCAAGAAGAATAAAAATTAACGATAGCTCAAACCAAATGCAAACCGAAAGGGAAAAGAAATTATTCTTGAAAAATTGTTATTGCAATTAAATGCGTTGTCACGATCAATTTTACCGAATACCTTTCTTTTGCAAACGGAGCTAAAAACAAGACGCTATTGTAGAGATGGATCTCTCCTATTTTTGTGCTATTACGTTACATCAGATCTTGGGCACAAAATTACGTGGTAAACGTTCCCATGGCTTGCAATTATGAAGCTAAACTAGCCTCCGAAGCAAGCCCGTAGCCGTATCTATGGACGCCATGTTAACGAATTCGAAAGAACGAAAAATGCATGTTCTAGCCCTTCGCAGAGACAAAAGGATAGAGAAAGTCACCAAATTCTTGGACATCGCTTTACGGGTGATAGACCAAAAGAAGAAAAGGAAATTAATAATGAGTTGGAGGGTTGATGGCAGGTGTTGCAATCATATCAAATACTTTAGCGTACTGTCGCTAATCACCCACAAGCGCACTGTCGCTAAATCGCCCACAATTAAGTTATGTACGTTCGATCGAGAGTGAACTCCACAGAAGTAATCAAAGTTTACAGCATGGACGAATAATGTCCCTGGCAAAACCTTAAATCAATAGACTCCAATACATTTGAAGCTGACATTTAAATGTTAACGAACACAGCAAGTTTTTCAAGTGCTTGTGTTCATTACGGTCCCCCGATATTTGCCGCTTCAAACAAACCACTTTTGTGAAACCGCAGCTTTCTTAGGACACCATCAACGTAAACTGCATAATGCTTTACCTTTTATATGTACCAGCTTGTCTTTAAGCAGACGAGATCACTTCGCTTTCCCCGAGTTTCGACACATTCTTATACATAATCACGCATGTATGAAAACCTTCGTTAAGACAGCCGATGTCTGCGCGACACAGCAACGCAAAGCCGAACAAGCGGGCGTGACGTCACCGATATCAAGTCACGCGTCAGTGGCTCCCAAGCACTTTGGTGGGAATTTCAAAATGAAACTCACCGCTCACGGCAGTCGCTTGTGGCCTTGAATATAGGCAAATGTCGAGCGTAACATTTGAAAAAAGAAAATGATATAAATAGAAAAAAAGAAAATTACTTTCGCATAGTGGAAACGTCAAGAGACTATGAGGTATATCCTGATAATAATTCGGTGAGAAATAGTTGATGAGGTTTCGAAAGTAAAAGGATAAAGTACCGGAACATCAACCCTTCCCCCTCCAATCCCCAGCCCTTTCAAATTTTCTGGCGAAATATTCCTGTAAAAATTGCGGACCTCTTGGAAAAATGTGTTCGCAATATGGACCTACCTGCCGTTTAATAACATCAGATACAGTTGCCAGCTTGCGCCCTCTTGGTTAGGTTTCTTGACTAAACTGACAAGTTCTCGCTCAAGATAATTTCTACCGAGAATGTCTAAAATGTAGTTTTAAATTTAGGAGAAATTATCGCCTTTTGGGTCACAATCTATATAGGTCTTGACGTCAAAACACATCCTCGCCACTAGACCACCCAGAAGAGGGTCAAGACGAGTGCAGATGATTTTAATAGCCTCGCATAAACCCCAAGAAACCCCAAAATAATAATGCATGATTAAAAAGGATAGCAGTATCAACAATAGTTATTTGCCGTTTCTCTACATATCTCCGCGTTAATCAAACAACGTAGCCTGAAAGAGTCTTTACAAAGGCCTCGCATATCTCGTCTACCTCGAATCTCTCAGGGTAACGCATAGCAATGACAGCGAGATCTGAAAAGCACTCTTCAGACATCGTCGATCTGGTGCAGGTCTCGATCCTTTTCATGAGCGAAAAGGACCGCTCAGCTTCCGCACTACTGATCTTAAAAAGACCTTCTTACAAGTAATACCCTGCACAAAAGTCGCGAAATATACATTATCTTTTCATAACCTGACAAGCAGTCGAATGGTGGAAGTGAATCAACTTCGTAGAAAAAAAATTTTCTTTATTATTTTAGGAAGAATCAAAGAAATGCTGCTCAAAGGAGGGGGGGTTGCAACCCCCTCAACCCCTCCTCTGGATCCGCCTCTGCTAAATTATTCCCCAGTTACTTCGAACATAGATTTAAAAAACTGGCTCCTGTTAATTTTATACAAAAGCCTACAACTTTCTGTTTTTATAACATGGCTTTATTTCCTACGCTTAACCGAGGGCGCATGGATTAGTCTACTTTCAAACGACAAATACTAGAAACTAGGGCAACTGATACTAAGCAAAACATTTCTAGGCTGAGATCACAATTTCATGCAAAAAAAAAAATACTGAAAGTAGCATTTCCTAGCTTCAAGATTTCACAATTTTCTGGCGGAGGATTCCCCCAGACCCCACAACAGATTGGCGCCTCTGGCGCTCCCCCAATCCCCTCCCAGAATTCAAAATACGCTCCACCATCCCTGGATCAGATGTTACGTGAGAACGTAAGTATACTTTAGGAGTAATTCCACACACCACGCTAAAAACAATCTGTCTTGACAGGAGCCCAATGAGCTCCTGATCTTGACTGGAAGAACTTAGATAAAATAGGGTCCTTCAGATTGGAGTACGAGAACGACTACCAGTACGAGTTTTCCGTTCTGAGCACGCGCACTTGGGAAAATTTCTACCACGGAACGTAATGCGCATGCTCAGTACGGAAAACTCGTAGTCGTACTCGTACTCGAACTCCAATCTAAAGGTCGCTAATGTCAACGACTAGAACCAGATTCAGCGACCAGCGGTTTTGGAGAAAACATGGCTTTGTTGGGGGTGCTCATTCTCGTGGGCGCAGAAAATCTGGTTCTAGTCGTAGCAGAAGTCTTTAACCCAGAAATCTCGTTCTCTCTTATTTGGCCTTGGCCCATCAGTTTACGGTATCATCTAGATTTAGAATAGAGGTCCCACCAATGCAAATAACGGCTAATCAGATCTAGTTGGCCCTCATAACCACACCGCGTCTGATTGGTCGGCAAGAAAGAGCCGCGCGAGGGATTGCTCGTGCAAAATCATGCAGCCGTTCTAAAAATGGTAAAAACCCTAAACTGATGGGCCGCATTCCATTGCAGATCGAGACTTCTGGGAAGTGGATCTCTGTTCGTGGTTATCTGAGGATTTTCATCTTGACTCAGTTGGACTAGTGATTGCTTACAGGGGCTCTGTCACGGAACTCTTGCTGCCAAAAACCTAGAAATCTTTCTCTATGACATTTACTTGTGCCAAAACCATTCTTTTAAATTTAGGCGGATATCAAACGATTTGTGCAGGAGGAGTCATCCATAATACATTCTCGGCCATGTCTTCAAGATCAGCTGGGAAATTTTGAAAAACTCAGGCTAAATTTTTCAAAATGCAATCCGTTTCCATCCTTGCCTTCGGTAACAACAGATGACGGCAAATAGTCTCAGTACAGTAACATAGTATTCAATTAAATAAACTGCACTATCATTTTTGGTTTTCACTGATTTAAAGATATCTTTAAGCATTCTACAGTGAGTCCAAAATAGCGTGACGGAGCCCCTTTAAGTATATGTTGGGTAACTTCCAAGAGCACTTTGGTTAGTAATGGCCAAAAGAACATGGCCTCTATACCAAGAATGATACTAAATATTCGATGCAAGATGGATGTAAGCCTTTGACAGTCTCGGAGGAGACCCATTCCTACTAAAAGGCCAATGGCAACCTTTGAAAGAAATTAATGATTCTCCTGAGCACGGTGACGGAGTCTGAAATGGAAAAATAACAACAAAGCGCGAAAGGTATATTGATGCAGGGGCCTGTCAGTTTCACATACCAGCCGGTTGCCATAATTAGTTTTCTTATCCAGCTCTTCGCTACCCACTTCAGTTCAAAAGGTGTCGTTTTGCCAGTATCGTGTTTACTAGAGAGAGTGGTCCAACCGAATAAGCGTCGACCTTGCCGCCCTTGGATAAGAGGCTTCACACCTCTGAGCAAGAACCGAACGTTTGTGAGGAAGAATTACTGAGCTTGTAGGGCGGCGCTTATTCAAAACGTGTTGCGACAAATATTGTAAAAAAAACAACGTTTTAGACGAACCGAAGAAGCTTATTCGAAACTTTCTACCCAGTTTGAAATGAGGGTTTGTACTAGCCCTCGAAGGTAACTCTTTCTCCCTGCTCTCTATAATATTTGCCAAAGATCCAAGTTCAACGCAAACAAACACTTTTGAAATAAGTGCCCTCCTAAGAATTTGGGGGTTTATTGGCCAATTGCGACTATCGTGCCAATGGCAGTTTCTCTAGCTTACAGGAGGTGAAAAAGGGGTCAGATCCAGGGGGAGGGGGTGTTTTGGGCCACTGAGACAAGTACATCTAGCATACATTGTAGTAGTTCTCCCATTTCACTCTGGGTTTTGCGTCTCACGTCTCAGTAAAACCATGACTTCCACGTTCGCCTTTTTATCACTTACACCTTTCTTCCTTTAAGTTTAAGGAAACGTTTTTTGGTATGTAAGCTTACGTAAACTGTTATCGTCGTCTTCTTCTTTTTCTTCTTCTTCGCGCATTTCAGTTTGCAGAGGAAAACCCGCTCATTCTACATCCCTCTGGAATCAGGCTTCGTATACTTACGTCAAGTCGGGTCGGTAAAGGTCGACACCGAAGGTGTCAAATGGCTTTAAACGTAAATCAGTCAGGAAAACGGCAGTGCTTCTTAGAATAGAATACAAAGAAAACACCGTAGAGTTGCAACGAAACACTACACGACACATTTTTTTTTTAAATAGCCTTAATTTATAAATGAAATAAGCCTGTTTAAGCCCGTTACCCTCAGTAAGTGTTTCATATCCTAAAGGCCCATACTTAGCATGTCGCAAATAACACATCCGGTTTTGTTATCCCACTCATCAGAAAAGGACAAGAGGGTGATTAGGAAAATGGCCAAGAAAATACAACACTACTCTTTATTCGCCTTTCATGATCGAGTTGACGCCCAGCACAACTTTAAACGGAAAAACTGACTCATTAAATGAAAAATCAAAGAAGAAATCTTTATTAAATTAGAAATGAGTGTCACTATTGCGTTTGTCCTGGCGGGCTAAAATGGGTAACATAGATTCACGTACTGGTCCCTCAAAGTTGCCTCACTGAACGCCATTCGTTTCGGATGCAGTTTGTGTCCGTCGGCGAGAAGTAAGATTGTTTCTTGAGTTAACACAAAAGCGTTTTCTTGTGTCCTTGAAGCGCGAAAATAGCCAGATAGTGATTATGATTGCGCTTTTTAAGCGTATGGCAACCGCTCGAAGAGCTTTTTTTCTTTGCCTGTCAGGAAACCATGAGTCCCAAGTATGTAATCTACTTACGAACTAAGTTGTCAGATTTAATTTGATGAATGGAGCCTCCTAATATTTAAATTAAACTACGTTTTTTGTTATTGGCTTAAGTATGGGATTTTTCTCCAATCCCCAAGTTGTGGAAAAAGAGAGGGGAGCGTGAAATAGAAATCGATTTATCATAATCGTCTTGGGTTGGTCTTCAAAATATGAATCGTATTTTACAAAAGCGTACCAGACGTGAAGCCCCAATAACTGTGGGCCAACATCACGCGGGTATCACTCATTTCTCCCTGGGAAAACAAAGCCTACGTGTTACAGGCCATCTCAGCTCTGGGTCGATTGACGTAAACTTGAAATGCGAGTATTGCTTGGCATTTTAAATCATAAGGAATTTAGGCCATCGTGTGCAGTCCCTTACACCCAATTACGAAACTCAGAAATAGAAGCGGCGACTACTGGCAACGTAGTAACAGGTGTTAACTATAACTATACAAACCGGCAACCGAGCTATGAAATGAGCTTCCGCTACGTAAAGACATTATGATCATGATCGACAACGATCTGCTTGTAATTCATTCAAACGTCTTAACTAGCTAATGTAAAGAGCTACGTGTGTCGCGTGGAAGGCAGACGGCTACGTACTTTTGCACGAGAAGAATGTTCGCCCGAGGCAACAAAACGCAAAGACGACAAAGAACAGGACCTTTCTTTATGCAGCTACTTTTTGGCGCTGATTGACTAAGCAATCACCAGTGTACAAAACAAATAAATCCCTCATATTTTGTCGCTCTGAACCGCTCAAGGGCATTTTCAATGAAGAAAAAAAAAAGAAGCAACTGTACGGATACGGAAAAATATAGCATTTCTTTCCAAAAACCGGGCCTCTTAGACATGAAACTCGGCGAAGTTCATTGAATATATTAGGGATTTTAGTTTGAATAACCCAACCCAAATTCGAGCCTATGCAGAAATTAAAATGTCCTGGATTGAACTAAATTGTAATGCATAATAAACAGCATGAACGGAACGAACAACTTCTCTTGAAGTCGGGGAAGTTGGCACTCAACGTTTACAGCCATATCGAAGGTTACTGATGCGTTTGCTAGCTCACTGGTGCAGAAGATGACTTCCAATTGTTCTGAATTAAAGGAGCAGTATCACGCTGTTTTTAGTATCACATTGACAAAAGGACACTTTTTGGTTGACGGCAGTGGCAAGGTAAGGGGCATATTTAACAATTATTCTACGTGGGAGCGCTGGATATGAAGTGACAGATAACCAACGAGGCGCGTAGCGCCGGGTTGGTTATAATCATTTTGTATCCAGCAACCCCGACTAGAATAATTGTTTTATTGAAAACTAATTGTTTTCTCAACTAAGTGTTTCGTTAAAAATAATTGTTTTATTAAAAATAATAATTGTTTTGTTAAAAAAAGTAATTGTTTTATTAAAAACGCAGAGCTGCAAAAAAGTGTTTTTAGCTTGCTTTTAATATTGCTGACGCGTTCCTCGACCATATTAGGTACAGAAGGTTTATGAAATGATAGGCTGAGTCCCGCGAGCCATTAAAAATGCTGGAAATCTGATATCCGTAGTTCAGTTTTTAATATATATATAGATATAGATATAGATATAGATATAGATATAGATAAATCGGATGTTTTGCGCGGCAGATGACCAAGATAGAGATGGGTTCAAACCGCTTGAAAACACCGAGCCGACGTTTTCGGGTTTTCCTCTTGTAACTTGTTGCAAAATCGACTTCATTTCTTGCAATTATAGTGATTCAGAAACGAGTTCAATAATAACGAGGTGATTAAAGTTTACATTTAGTGAATTTTGATTGAAATGGCGATGAATGTCAGTTCCGTGACATTCCCTTTGAGACGAGAACTGCACATTTGAGTTGGTAAAAGCTAGTCTAATGCAGCTCTGTGTTACAAGCTCCAACACGAGCTCAATACAATACAAGTTTTAATACAAGTACAAAACCGTACTTTACCAGCCGTTCTGAACACAACACTTGCGCTTTTTCCGGCATGCATTGTGGCACCTGTCAAGCGTCACGCACTCTACATCTGCAGCAAATCAAAGAAACACATTTGTTTTAAAAAGAATGTCCTTCCCACATAACAGTTCCATATATGCTTCCAAATGAAAATCACCAAAGGTGTTAGCTTTCATAAAAGTAAACTTTAAGTTCAGTTGTCACATTTTTGGTCTTCTGTCTACAGCAGTAAAACCCGTCGAAAAAAGAAAAGTTATATTCAGTATTCCCCCCCCCC
>BLFK01000980.1:932761-950496 GCA_014634185.1 Astreopora myriophthalma | reverse complement strand
GCACTTTTTACACTTTTGTACATATCACATTTCGGCGCTCGCCGCAGTTTTATCTAGTTTTTACATATTTATGCTAATTGTTAAAACTTTTATTCTCACTTGAAAATGACCTCCGAGGGGTCGAAACGTCGTGACTTTTTATCGTTAGTTTTTATTACAAAATCTATATCAAAAAGACTTCTGCTTAAGATAATAAGGTAACCCTCTTTAAACTGCTTCCAGACACAACCAGTTTTTCTTTCTGCACGTCTGTTGGTCTATCTGTCTTTCTTTCTGTATGTCTTTCTGTCTGTTTGTCGGTTTATCTCTGTTTCTCCATGTGTCCGAAGAGGATAGCTCAAGGACCAACCTCGACACGCGCGAATACCGGTATATCCAAACACGATAAGTTAATAACACTGAGTGCGCCGAGCTTGCAATTGCAAACGTGCATAACACGCCGTCAACCCTTCTTTCATTTGGCTTGTTTACTGCGTGACAATCTGTTGCACAACACGATTTTCTGAGTAAACATTGTCTGACCTATGGCTTGTTCTTTCAGTGGTGTTATAAGGGAAGCTGCGTAGAGAGAGGAATGATTCCAGACAGCGTTGATGGAGGGTGGGGTCCCTGGAGAAATTACAACCAATGTTCGAGGACCTGTGGTGGAGGAGTTTCTTTTAAGGAGAGACACTGTGATAATCCACGGTAAGCATGCTTCTGAACACGGTAACGAAGTTAATGAGGTTTACCCGTAGCAAGCGCCTGTAGAAGTTTAAGGGACGAGTCATTTGGGCTCGCGCGGGCAAAAGCGCCGATCCTGGGGCGTTTCCTCTACAGCTGCGCGTATGCGTCCCTCTGCCTTGCGCCCCAAGCTAAACCCAGGCCTGCCGGGCATTGGCAAGCTTATAAATAACAATTGTCCATAGCTATACCCTAGTGAAGTATTTTCAAAGAGGACCACTAGTTTATCCGCTAATTTTACTGACAAGTGTTACCCCCGTTAAATAAAGTTGATTGGTACAATTTTCAGCAGTGAATATAAGAATTCGGTGTTACATTCACCGCTACCCGGTGAATATAAACAATTTGGAGGCTCGGCTGCTAAGGTAAGCAAGCACTTTTCGTGCCTTTTATCGTGTTTTAGCACGTTGTTTTGCACTTTCTTGATATTCACCGCTGAAAATTATACTAAAACAATTATTCGCCTCAGGCTCAATGAATATTGGTGAATATTTACCTCTACTACGTCTCGGTAAATATTCAGCAATATTCACTGAGCCTGAGGCGAATAATTGTTAATTCTAATTATACAAACTACATGAGCCGATCCGTTGTATTCCGAGTGTTGTACCATTTCAGCCCCGCTCATGGAGGGAAATACTGCATTGGTGAATGGAAGAAGTACAAACTTTGCAATACGCAGGTTTGGCAGTCATTTCAACTTTTGTATTAGAGCTGGTTTAGAGACGTTTTTAGCATTGGAAACAGATATTCTTGGTGGTTCACGTTTTTGCTGCGTCTTTCCTGCAGCCTTGCCCTGAAGGAAGCGTGAGTTTCCGCGAATTACAGTGCTCCAAGTTTGACAATAAACGCATAAGCAACAGGCTCTGGAAATGGAAACCGCGTTATTCGCAAGGTATGGTAACCTTTACTGAGAAACATATGACAGCATACTTGTTTCTATACATACTTGTTTCTATGCGTTGAAGATCATTTGCTCCTGCAACAGAACCATAGTCCTTCGAAAGTGCAGTTCAGAGAACTTCATTAATAATTGGGGTCATAAAACTGATCGATGCAAAAAGCTAAAACTCTCCCTAGAAAGACATGCGTCATAACTTTTTTTGTTTCCTAAATTCAAGTCTCTCCATGTGAACTGCATTGTACACCAAAAGGCCTGTTTGGATTGTACTTCTCCAAGAGGCTGGCCGACCAAGTGCACGATGGGACACCTTGTGCTCCTGGAAAGCGCGACGTGTGCATCAACGGCAAATGCGAGGTTTGTGCTATAACGCCAATCAGTCACCTTTACTTGTCCAGTTAGCAGCTCTTACAATGTTATTACCCCAGGTTGTTTGATGATCAATCCTGTTATTTGTTTTGTAGCATGTTGGGTGTGATAACGTTCTGTATTCAAGCGCCAAGGAAGACAAATGTGGCGTGTGTCGAGGGGATGGTACGTCATGCGAGACGGTTAAGTCGACATTTGACCAGAGAACTGGAATAGGTAAGATCCGCGGGAATCACGGACATGTGGTAGACATTTTCATTCCGTGGTTTCTACAGCGGGAGTCATTCTAAGTTAGAACGAACTCTATATTCGGTCATGGTTCATGGGCAGTTGAGAGCTGTCAGGTCCTTTCTCAAGAAAATATATCTTTTTCTACCTAGGCTATGTGGAGACCAAAGTGATTCCTGCAGGCGCAAGAAACATTAGAGTAGAGGAAGTAGCTAGCGCTCCAAACTACTTAGCGCTGCGATCGTCCAGCGGTAAATGGTATCTGAACGGTGATTGGTACATTCAGCAGAGCGGTGAATACACTGCGGGCGGAACCACGGTCTTCTACAAACGGAAACATAACAAAGAAACGTTTGAGGCAGTCGGTCCGACAACTGATGAAATACACATTATGGTAGGTGGCACTGAACAAGTGGGTGAACTGGCAACTGTCCTGTGGTCTTTGCTGACTCATTCAGGTTTAAGAAGACTGGTTGAATTTTAAATCTAAAGCGTGGTCATGTTGGGTTGTGACTGGACCTTGCCAGCAGAGTTCCCTTCGATCTTGCTGTCCTACAATCTTACTACTTCGACCTTAGGACTGTACTATAGTTATGACACAACTCCAAAAGAAGATTCACTACCGTGTGTTTTCGATAGCCATCAAAGCGAAAAGATAGTTAATTTAGTGTTGGGGACTTCTTACTTTTCTTCGACATTGAAAGCGATCATCCAACCCATTTATCTCTAATGTACGCTACTTGTTCACCCTTTTGTCTGCTCCGAAGCTTGCAAATACGGCCAGCGCGTCTGCACTCTGAGGCTCCCCTTACGTTAACGCCAATATTAAACTGTTTTGACATCACCGCGTGTCTGCCTTGCGCTTCCTCATTGCCAAGGTTGTTTTCGTATTTGTCACCTGATGTTGTTTTTCCTCTCTTTCGTCCCAGCTCTTGTTTCAAACCAAAAATCCTGGGATTAACTTTGAGTACACGATTCCCAAGAACCAAACAGTTGTTCGCAAACTTGTTTTCAGTTGGAGATATAGGGACTGGTCCACTTGCTCGGCAACATGTGGCATGGGTAAGCAAAAGGCTTCCAAGGTCATAAGTAATCAAAAACGCTCACAGACAAACCCAGACTGACTTAGCTACAGATGTGATGTGCATATTCATTGTTTCAGCAAGAAATCGTTCCACGTATTGAAACTGCTAGATCGTGACTTGTCCACTGGGCAGCTATAGAGTTTACATATTCAGGCTTTGCGGAACAGCTGGGCCCAGATAAAGAACTTTAGCTGGGGTCTACCTGCGTTAGATAAGGTTATGCAAGAGAGCCCGCGTTTCAAATGTTCCTGCAAAAGTAGAAAAATTGAGGTTCTACAATCTTCTATAGCTTAAAAACACTATTTTTCTCTAATCTTAGGAACCACACGTGCTGAAGTAGAGTGTATCGAGGAAAGCGGAACACCAGTAGACAACAAATATTGCAAACTGATTCCACGACCAGACGACAAACAGAAAAGCTGTAATGAAAACCCATGTCCACCCAAGTAAGTAATTCGAAGGCTTATTTATTGGATAATGCAATCTCCAGCGGTATTTTAGTTATCTTAGCCTTGGTCTGAACTTCGTCAGAACGAACCCTTAGAGTAGTTTTCAATTGAGCACCGAAAGCAATTACGTGATTGCTTTGGTTTTAAGTGGTTTTGGTTCACTCTATGATTGGGTCAAAAAACGTGCGCAAACTTTTCAACCAATCAGATGCGAAACTAAAACCAATTGCGACTTAATCCCCCTCGTTTTCCCGCGCTTCGCCGCGCCGGCTGCGTTAACTTTCTTTGCGTTAGATTCTGATTGGCTTTTGAAACCAAGTCTTGAATTACCGTTTTGTGACTGGCTGACGGGTGTATTTCCTTCAGAAGGTGATTGGCTCTGTAGTTACGACACTCAGTTCAAAACCAAACACAAAGTAATAGCGAAATGACTTTCGACATTAATTCATTTCAATTTGCTCGAGACGTTAGAATACTTGAATTTGCGCAAATCATTCTTTACTCAGTTGGTGGAAAGGTCCGTGGCAGAAATGTTCCAAGACATGTGGAAAGGGCATCTCGATTCGTTCAGTGCTTTGTGTGAGAAGCTCTGGAAATGACGAGCAGGTTGCGTTGAAAGACGCAGCATGCACGAAGATTAGTGAGAAACCTCCGGTTCTGAAGTCTTGTGTCCAACAGGCGTGTCCTTTAGCTTGGACTGTGGGGAGTTGGTCAAAGGTACGAGAAAAAAGTATTCAATCGTACGACCAGTTTAACTTAATTCTGTTGAAAATTTGATATTTGTATAGGCAATGCATTTACTGTATAGGAAGATCACATGTTTTATTATTCCAACTGGATGCCATTTGCTCGGGTAAAAATGTTACTTCTACTACGAATCTCTGAACCGCTTTATAGCAGAGCTTTTATTTTATGAGTCAGAATGGTATTAGAGGCCAAGTATTTTTCTGACTCCTGTTATTCATTTTTCCCCTGCTAGTGTTCGGTGACCTGTGGCCGAGGGGTCAGAAAGAGAATAGTGACCTGTGAGGCTGGGATCTCAAATGCAAAGTGCGATACCAAGGCAGTTCCTATGTCGTGGACTTACTGCAATAGAGGGCTTTGTCTTAAGACTACAGCACGCCCTAAAACTACGGCTAAGTCACTGCTAAATGCAAAAGGATATTACGGAAATAAAGAACTAGACGATGACCTCAAAAGCGAAGAACAAAAGTGGATTCTTAGTCATTGGAGCAAGGTAAATGTCTTCCAACACTTAACCCCTCAAATCTTGCCTACGAGATACACTTTGCGACAGGTGGAAAATGATAATTGCTGAGCGTACAGTACCTTTGTTTTGGGGGCGAAAGACTTGGGTTAGGGTTAATGGAAAATACTGTTCTTGCGGCAGGAAACTGTCCCTTTTGGATAAGATTTCCATTTCATTACAATGTGAATCTCAGTGCAATAATTTCCTACAGACGTCCAAAAAAGAACGAATCGGGTAAAGTGGGACGGAATACCAATTTTTAGGAACAACAACGTATAAGTAATGAACACGCATCATATAAGTCCGTGAGCTTGCTAAAAAGGAACCAAAGGTTCAAGTTTGCTTTTCTTTCAGTGCTCCGTAACATGTGGCCAAGGGTATCAAGTTCGTCGCGTCAGCTGCGCAGGCTCCAGACTTCTTTGTGACAACAAGCTTAAACCAACGCAATACAGGACGTGTACCATGGTCCCGTGCGCGCAGTGGAAAATAGGGTTATGGACAAAGGTTAGCTCCATGACAAAGATAATACCTCTCAACACACAGAGCTATACTTGAATAGTTAGGAAAACCACAAACAGCATCAAAGTACTGAACTTTTTGTCAGCATTTCTTTGAATACTTGTACTTTTAGGATGACGGTCGGATATCCAAAGACAAGGTTTTTGCAAAGACATTTTCAACTGGACGGAACCATTGTTATGAAGTTTTTTATAAGCTACTTCACTGAGATTGGTTACAATTTAAGACTCACTCAGCGAGTTGAAGTTTGTAAGGACTGCGCACAAAGTTAAAGAAAAAAAACTAATGATCAAAAAACACGTCAATAAAACATCGTTTGGGTTTAATCCTGAATAAGAAAACAAAACAAAAACAACAACGGCAAAAGGCTAAAAATCGGAGTACAAAGAGATTTTCATTGTCGTTTTTCAGCTGCTATAGTTTACAGAAATACCTACCAAAAGTTATTGTCAAAAGAAAATGAAGCAGTTAAACTTTATGCATTTCACTTTTGTTCTACAACTGAGCCTTTCGTTAGCTTACTCCATTCGTTATAACACAAATCATTTCTTCATTTTTTCCTCTCAGTGTTCATCTTCGTGTGGCGGCGGAACACGAAAACGTACTGTCAAATGCACGGATACGGAAACCGATCTGCCGTCGAGTGGCTGCCCCATGGCCAATAAGCCACACGACTACGAAAAATGCAACACCAGGACGTGTCCCAGTAAAATTACAGGTGAGGTCGATGCTTTGCTTGTGAATCGAAAATGTTAAGAAATTAGAGAATTTTTAGACGATCGGAAAGGTCGCCTTGAAAAATACACAGTCACTTCCTCATACATGTTGCTGCGATAAGGTCGCCAATATCTATCAATTGTATGCCCTTGTCACTCCATGTAAAACCTTCACCTTAGTGACGTTAGTCTTCAGAAATGAAAGTTAATAATTCCTCCTGATGAAGAATGATCATAACAGGAAGATCCAGACATCGCGATTGGGTCATATTAGATTATGTCGCACAGGAAAGACCCTCACCATTACAGCAAACTTCCTTTCAATAAAATTAAAAGCGGGGTTAACTCGATAGTGTACTTATCAGCATTAACAACAAATAGGTCCGCAACGCGCGCATATTCCTGTTGCTACAATTTTTGAAATTTATTGGTAACAAGGTGCGCATACTCGGAATAAAATCCCTCTCGATCGCTGATAGAATTGCATCGACGGTAAGGGTCTAGAGCCAACAACCAGAACTAGCTAACGAGTGAGTTGTCGAGATCCAGTCGTTGCGATCGATTTCTGAACATTTTCCGATTCTCACCTTAGTGGATACTGTTGCTAGGTAGGAGTATCCATAAAAAAATTACCATAACCTTGGGGCCGTTTCTCAAAAGTCCCCAAAATCCATTTGTAAACCTGCGGCCAGTAATTCTTGAAGGCTGGGGCTCTACTTGTTTTCAAGTTAGGGAAGGATCAACGAATGGCAAGCTTTCGTGCTTACAAACGTTCTCTTTCTTAAGATACAAGGGGAACTGTGGCACCCTAAGATTCTGGTCTTTTTGGAAACGCACGCCCGGTCGCTTATTTCGCGTTTAATAAGGCGTAGGCCGAATTGTTCGAAGCCGGGTTAGCGCTAACCCGGGGTTGAGTCCGAATAAATCCTGTTGGTTGTCATAGTATTTATGCCGGATTAGCACTCACCCTGCTTCGAACAACTCGGCCCTGGTTTTCACTAGCGGCGAAGTAAGTACAAACGCATGCATAAGAGCATGCAAAAGAGCACTCATTTCATCGTGAAAAAGAAAACCGGGCTGGGATCAAAATTTGCCGTTTTCCCTATGCTTGCGCTTATGCTTGGAATGCGTTAGCTTGTGCGTTAACTTTTGTGAAAACGGAAAATAACGTCAACACAACACAAGCTATTTTATTCGTCCGGTGAAAAACCTCCCCCAGATTCCACTCACGGTGCCTCGTTAAAAGAGAAAGCATGCGACCAGTGAATTTTTCGTCCCTGTGTCCTGCGCTTGTGCTTGCGATACGGTTCGTTTTCACTTGACATGAATGTCTTATGCTTGGGCTTATGCATGCGCTTGTGCTTTTGTCGCTAGTAAAAGTCAAGTTTTACGTTTGTTTTTAGGGCACTTACACGCCAAGGTGAGAACAACACAAGATTCATCTAAGAACTGCTTCGAAAGCGCCAGGGACACATACTTTTGCAAGTTGGTGGTTTTACACAAATTTTGCCAATTTAAACACTGGCAGGACAGATGTTGCAAAACGTGTCTTAGGCCCATGTCTTGACAAGGGGACTTTGTCGGTTGATACTCATCGTAATTCTTACCAACTGAAACGAGTTGTTGACATCGGATGGATGGGCAAGCAGATTGTCGGAATCCGATCGGAGCCTGCGTGGATAGGAAACGACCCGCGGCAGGTTTTCGATGACCAGACGCAGAATTAATCTAGCTAGAGACTAAAGAACGCAAAGCCCGGCGTCTTTCTAGAGTAACGAAATGACAAAAGTTCGATTTTACTGCAGGAAAATAGAGGCCATAGAGTTAGTTTAAATTTAACATGGGGACCAGTTTCCTTTTTAATTTAATTATTATTATTTTTTAACTGGGACTATAGCTGATTTTCCGAAGGGGCAAAATGTTTTCCTATGCGTACGACAAGCCGCCAACATGTACTAGTTTGTCAACTTCATAGCATCTTCTCACCGTTTTACTATGGGCTGTGGCTTTATGACACTCAATCGAAACCGCTTTTATTCAGGACTTAGTTTTCGCAAAGTGTATACATTTGGTACACTACATTTCGTTTAACCAGTGCCATAGGCCCATGCAAAAGACAAACAAACAAAGAAACAGCGAAGCATTATGCGATGGGCTAGGATAAAGGATACCAATAGACGGCGAGACAGAGACAGAGACAGAGAGAAAGAGAGAGAGAGAGAGAGAGAGAGAGAGAGAGAGAGAGAGAGAGAGAGAGAGAGAGAGAGAGAGAGAGAGAACGATATTTAATTTCGAGGGCGCGTTCTGCGTAGGAAACGGACATTCAAATTAAAGCGGAATTGTAAAACAAGTGAAAGTTTCCAGGTAAAAAATTGCCAGTCTAAAACTTTTTCCTAAGACTTTTTTCAGGAAGTTCGTGCTAATTTGACCCGTTTACAGACGCATTCAAATCGAAATTAGACGGCTGATGCACGGACTGCACCTGCCAGATGGCTAAAATTCCCTCTTGTTACGAACAAAGGAAATGCGAAATTGTGTAACTCTTGAATGGAGTAATCCTGTAGCTCTTCCAGGCCTGTATTTTGTTATCAGGGACATGGGCATTGTTCGTGTTGTATCAGCTATTGTTTCGTTTTCCAATCAATGACCGTGTCTGGAGAGCCACAGGCTCTCTCCGTGATGATCCTTGAATGCTTGGCTCACCCTGCTAAACTCGACGATAAAAGGAAGACTGCAGAAGTCGAGTCAAGTCATTACTGAGTATGTTCAAGTTATTGCTCGGGCGCACACTTCGACGCCATTTTGAGTTCGGACAGTAGACTCAATTTTAACCTTCGTCAGCGCTCTTATTAAGAAAATGAGCGCTATAAGAATTTGAGCTACAAAGACTTGAAAGACACGACTCCATTTCAGCAGAGCCTCTCGTAGATACAAGAGCCTCCTCTTTGAGACAAGAAAGGCTCGGCTTAAAGGGTGTGCTAAGCTTAATCTGAGGGGAGTTCCTCGAAGCAGGGTTAGCGCTTTTCTTTGATTAATAACCTATGGGTTCTCGTCATTGGTATTTATCCCGGTTAAATACTAACCCTTCTTCGAGAAACTTGGCCCAGATTGTTAAATGTTATCACATTTTTCGGAGACCGGGCTCATACTTCAAAAGCTAAGATCTGTCCATATCTCGCGGCAAATATAATTGATGTCGGGGTGCGGCTAGGCATAGTGTACTTTATATGCGCTTTCATGAAAGCACTATGCGCGTTGCTTCGTTTTGTGAAGTTATTTATGAAAGCTTCGCATGTGTGCAATCATGGTTCTGTTTTAGGGAACAAGGAACAAATTAAAAGACGTAAACTCCAAGGATGTTGCCTCTTTAATGCGCCGGTGACAGCAAGGCCGCACAGGCCATGAGCGCTACAATATAACAAGACGAGGGTGCTCGCTCTTTTTCCAAGGAGCTGAGAATGTGTTTTTTCAAAGTGTTTCGACAGGTCCCTTCCGGCTTTGTAAATTTGCTAGGGAAACTCAATGCGCCATAGGTGTTTGCCGTTTTAATAACGCCATTTTTTGGGTCTTTAAGCTTAAAATTATGAAAGTGAACAAAAAGAATAAAATAAACAAAATAAATAATAAAATAAATATTAAAAAGAAACAGTTTCGTTATGTTAGTCGTTTGTAGAGCCTACGATGTATTAAATCAGCATTTGGCTGGTATTACTGCATCACTCTGTTGCCTCAGACAAGAGAAGAGAACTCGGAAATGGTCTATAGAGCCTCGCCCTATGAAAGCGATCCATTATAAATAGCTGTGTGGTATCTGTTTGTTTTAGGAGGACGAATCATCAGCCTCTTGCTCACCCATAGTCACTCTGACTTGTATTTTGTGAGGAAATCTAATTTCTTATAAGCTTCGTGGTTTCGTTTAGGTTTCCTCGCCATTTATTTTCGTCTTTTCATTCCATATTCTGTGTTGTATTACATGGCAAAACAATAAAAATGAAATTTTAAAAAAATGAATAAAAGACTCGTTTGTAATATGAAGTTGATTAATCGGAGGAAAGTATCAGACTAAAATTCAATGTCGACTTTTTTGTTTTGTTTTGTTGTTGTTGTTTTTTTGCCATTTTTCTGGTAACTACTAGTACTTGTCGATTGGTTAACTTCTGCTTGAAATTGTAATTCCCGGTCGTTTCATTTTTCCCGATAAAATGTGCTGGTACATTAATAGTTACGTAAATGAGTTTCGCAAATGTATAGAGAAGACGAGTGTTGATCAGTACACCACACGCGCCCGAGAATCCCAAAAATCGGACTACACTTAGTGTACGGACTGCAGTGCCTCGCGATACCCTCACTTGTAATATTTTACAAGAGAGTTGTAGAGGTAGTGCTAAAAATTATTGAAAGATTAAGGGATTTAAGGCCAGGGTTGCACTGGTTCGAAATTGTAGGTTCCAATTTTTGGCGTGGGTCGCATTTAAGGAAATTTTCTCTTCCAAACTCGAATGATTGACATATACATCCAGATACGACGCAGCTGCTAACAACCTCTAATTTCACTGGATCTGGGACGCAGCTCTATTGTTTTTAGGGTTAGGGTCCATGGTTTCTGTTAGTTGTTTGAATGGCTCTATTGTTTTCTGAGCCAATCGCGTGGGCTGTTGTAATAGCTGCGTACTGACCCTATACGTCAATCATCGATCCATCATTAATAATCGTTGACTGATTGCCAAAATTTGGTCGCCTGCGAGGCACACTTCGTCTTCTTTGAAGATTGGCGAAATTCTGTCAATCCGTCAAAAATTGAAAAGTTTTTGAAACGCGGCGTCGCGTTATTGCAATTTAATTTTTTAAATAAATAAAATGACCAGGGCGTTATTAACATTTACTTTGGCTCCCTGCCCACAGCCCTTTATTCAGGCACATTTTTAAACAATTCAGCGCTAAACAAATGCACGCAGTTCGTAATAGATGCATGACCCAAACTGGGGGACCGGAAATTAATTATTACCGGAAGTCAAAAATCTGTTTACACGTTACTATGGAGGAGGTAGAACATTTCCATAGAAACCTTCCCAGCAACGTGTTAGTTTTCAAGAAGGAAAGCAGATCGCATCGGAATTTGAAGCGCTCCGTGTGAGTGTGGTAACTTCGGAATATATCTAGAGAAAGTTTCGTCTTTTTCTGGCTCGACGGAGATATGGAAGGCGAAACAGAAGGCACAAAAGCCACAATTGCTGCAAAGGAAAGAGGTAAGAAGGAAATTCGGCGATTCTCGGGTGGCCAGTCTTGATGCCGAATTGGCGCACCCTCCAAGCTCTCCAACAACCTTTCATTGAAAGATCGCCAAGCCGTTCAGATAATTCAAGTAGCTTCCATCTAAAATGTTGTTAGAGGTTTAAAACGAAGAAATATTTGGGTGCAAATCTGGCCCGAAGCGAGCTGTGGTTTCTCAGCCACGCGTCTATTTGCCGCTTTCGAACACAGACGCGACATTTTGGCTTTCATTTGAAAATGACCCCAAATGTATGAACTTTTTAGGAATTCACTACAAGATAAAATTGCTTTTACGTGTAGTCAGAGCTCAGTTAAGCTCTGAAGAGGAGTAATCCAAACTCCATTTGTTGCGTAAGCCAATAACTGCGTACGCGCGGTTTGAAGTCGTTTCCTTATTTTCGATAAGCGATGAGCTTAAGGACCAGTGCTATTCTCAAAACAATATCTTCGGTACAATCGGTCGAAAGGGAAGTATAATAATGTATTTCTTTGCTCAATATGCCACAAAGCAAACGAATCTACCACTTAAATAAAGTCCACACAGCTGCCGCAATGCTTTTCCGGACCATTAATTTGGTTCTGTTTCCTCCGTCAATTGATTCACGCTGCAGTTATTCTTATTGAAATAAATGGTTTTAAAAACACGAAAGTTTTGAATCACAATGTTATCTATTTAAGCTTAAGTTTGGCTCGATTTGCTAAGAATACAATCATTTTATAAGAAACTTCTATGATTTTTGCGTGCGTCAAGGTTCCGTCGTGGTATGTTTATAGTTTTAGATCCCGGATCGCTTAGTAACAAAAGAAAGTGATCGATCAAATCACGCTTCGTTTATATTGCAGGTCCCGGGCCCGGCAGATATGGTCTACCGTCAACCATGGGCTTCAGATCCCACGACTATACAAAGCATATGAAGCCGGCATATTCTTTCGGACAGCGTCTTCATTCAAGTAAGTTATTGAATCAGTGATTCGCGCGGGGGTTTTCCCTTAGCTTTGGCAAGTAATTTTGCAAGGTAGCAATACAAACGCGCCCTTTGACTGGAGGCCTTTTTAACTTTCTCGGCGTAAGAAGTGCTCTGCTAGCACGCTGATTAATTTCCTATATTCTTGACTTTCAGATTTCAAGAACGAGTGCAGTCCTGGGCCAAAATATTCGATCAATCCCCGAGTCACGAGAAGTGGCCAGGATGGAACTCCAGTTTATTCCATTTTGGGGCAGCAAAAAGACCAACGTGAGTTGAGCCTTAAAATCCCTAATTGCGAAGCACACCGAATAAATACATCTTCATAAGAATTATTCGTCGAAAAGGGGCCATTAAATTTTAAACTCTGTTTTTAATTTGAACGGCTTCGCAAAGTGATTAAAAGCGATGTTGTAATTGTTCACCTGCTACAGTGAATTGAATTGAAAATGAAATGCATATACATAATTATACTAGAACGCAAATTTATGCAAATAAGTTATTGTGGTGGAAAAGAAATAATTCAAAACAAGCTGCCCATTTCCAATGTTGGAGCAAAAACGTTTGATGGGCCACAAGCCTGGAGCTATCAAATAACTTAATAAACACTCCAATAAGTTTAGAAATCACAGGGTGCATATTTTCCATGTTTAAGCATTTCAATTTGAGCAGTTTTTACAATATTGTTCTCATTATTTAGCTCATGTTAATTGTGTTGGGCAAAAACAAGAATTTTTCACTAAGCTGGTGCCTTTCTGATGACCCACTGCCAAGCATAGATGCATCACAAAAGCCAAACACAATCAAATAAAATTAGTGGTTGGACAACCATTACGTTAAGGCTCTTACATCACTTCTGATTAAGGATGTCCCTTAGAAAACCTATGTAACGCATCCTTCTCTCTCTCTCTCTTTAGAACATTGTATTAAGACCCTTGATTTAAAATAAAATCCATCCCCTCTCTAATAAGTGCCCATCTGCAAAGTGATCATGAATGTGAGGTAATTTTCACACGGCAGTCAATGTATAATACTCTTATTGAGGCAAACAGGCCCTAGAGCACACCATTTTCACAAGTACTGTTCTCACTGCAATTTCATTCCTTTTCTTGAAAAGAATCATTCAAGACTCCGGCACCAGGGGCATATTCTCCAGAGAAGGTTCATCCACAGGGTGAAAGACATGCCCCAGCTTACTCCATGGCACAGAGAACAAGATACAGAAAACGTAAGTTTGCTTGTCACCGAAACAGATCTTAATTAAATGAGTGGTTGGGAAAGGAAGACTGGAAAGAGAATAGGCAGCAAAACAGTCTTTTTTGTGTGAGAGTGCAATGCACAAAAGGCCATGTATAAGCCTCATGCACCTGCAGCATCTCTTGATATCAGTCCCATTGGTAGAGACAGCACTCAAAAGGAAAACAGGGAGGGTACAATAAGTGGATATTGTTTTAAGCCACATGTCAGTTAATTAGTTGAAACATGGCCTCTGTTCCTCTGTATCACATAAGGGTACCCTTCAATACCATTTTCAAGTTCAAAATGATAAGGATAAACTGTCCGCAATAACATGACGATCCAAGCATTTTGAACTTGAAAATGTAGTCATGAAGACACTGCAGCACTGCATAATCTACAATGTCTAAATTACTCTTCAGCTACCATACTTGCAGTATATACGACAGTTGTAATGATTTTAAACTTGATAATGGCATTATTATGACATCAAATAAGCATTGGCTTGAAAATTTATGTTCTTTTTTTTTAATAGGTGACTCCACTCCTTCACCCAATTCATACACCCTGCCAACACTCCTTGGATCCAAAATTCCAACCAAAATATCATCAGCTTCACACTCAATGACTGGGCGAGCCAAGACTGGAGGATTTGCCGAGGACCTCGCAAGGACACCAGGACCTGGGAATTACTTGACAGCAGATCCCAATATTTATAAAAGGAAAGCACCTGGATATTCTATGCTTGGACGAAGCTACATGCCTGGAGGTATATGTACTGTCTTTTTGTTTCCTTTTACTGGATTCTAACCCAAACAAGTGGCTATACACGTAGGTACCGGTAGCTGCCTCAACTTGCATTTGCATTTCTTTTTTTTTTTAATTTGCTTAAATTTGATCAAATGTTTCAGAATTCCAATAACGGAAAAAGGAACAATTTTTTAAAGGGAAGTCTGGTGGGCTAACTTTCTCCATGATCAATGACAGAAGTCAAAGTTACAGGGATGAAAATCTAATTTATTTAACAAATCGTCGACGGTTTACAAAATCAAAGTAGACCATGAGCAGTAGGTGAGTGGTTTCACTGCCAAGTTTTGGACATTTTTTATGGCATCATTCCCATGGTCTATAAGAATACAGACCCTGAAAAACTGTCATCAATTTGTTTTGAATAGAAGTGCTTTTGAATTTCATTCAAGACCATGCAAACTACATGGCATACCCAGAAACATCAATTTCATTTTCAGACCAATTAGTGGGAGGGAATTTTGAGAGTTACTGTAAATTTGTGGTGTTTGAAAAAATTTACGAGTGATTATTTATACCAAATTGCACGAGAAAAATCATGTGATTACTTATTAATAATATTCATGAAAAAAATGCGTGTAGCTTATCATAATTATGCAGAAGCAACGCTGGGAAACCATGTGCAAAAACAATTGATTCAAACCCTGCAAATACTGTATATCATCACACGTTCGGTCAAAACAACAGGGTTTTCTATGTTTTTAAAGTTTTTTAAGCCCGCAAAACGTTTTTTCTCTTTTTGGCACTCAATTTCCTTATTTCTGCACTGAATTACCTTTTTTCTGCACCCTGTTTCCTAAAAACTGCATCTCTCTTAGCCAATCAGAATCGATAAATTTTTACATGTATATTATTATAGCTAAAAAAACAAAACATATTCTTACTTACAGATTCTACGATGAAACCTGGTCCTGGCGCACACAGCCCTGAGAAGGTGTTAATCAACAAAACAGAAGCACCAAGCTTTTCACTTGGAATCCGGCACAGCGAATACATCACCCCTCTCATCACTGATGTTGCAGATTAACTATTTCTTATCCTATACGTTCTGAAATCTTTTTTTTGCCACTCTTCTTTTATAGTAGCTTGCTGCTTTTTAATTTTTTTATTTTTGATTCATGAAACAAAACCTTACCAAATCAGTGCTTTGGCCTATTAATATTTATTAATCATCATCAATAAAAATAGTGGGTGTGACAGTTAATGGACTACTTATTGCCTCTGCAAACAATACAATATTAATCAAATCAATTGCATGGTGCTTCTGTTTAATGACTATAAATTTGTACAAATAAAAAAAATGATTGTATTAAACACTACTTTTTAGCATAAGGCCAAGTAGCCTTTCTTTGTATGGTGTTGCTATCTGGGTATAAGCCGTGCTTGAATTCCAACCTGAAGCCTAGGGTTTTTTCAGACTTCTTTGCAAGAGCTCAAATTCCTTGTTTCACTGCAATTATTGCTGTACAGCTGTAATATTGAAATAAGTGATTTTAAATAATGGTTTGAACCCAGGAGTCATATCATAACTTGATAACGTACATTAAGATCATCTGCCGTGGGTGAGTGTGATCCCAAAAAGTACATGTACTGTTGTTGCCGACATTGACTGGCATTTTGACAACCTGAGCAGAAGTCATCTTCAGAGTCAAGTGATCTGTGTGTTGTCCATGGATCATATAAGTACTCTGGTCATTGACCTGATTATCATATAACAGTATCAGATACTGACACTTGTGAAGCCAGGCATTAATCACACGAAGTTAAAAGCAAACAGATCCAATTTCAATTTGCATCTGTTCTTGATACAGGAAGCTAAATGGATCTAAAATTAATGAGATTCACATTGCAGTGGCTGCGCCACAGTTCTCCTTTAAGACTGACCTTGACCCCTAAGACTAATGGAAGTCACTCATGAGAGACATTCTCACTTGGCTGAAATAAACACTGAAACCTAGCAAACATGTTATGTTTGCCACTGGGGCAATTTGTAGGTTGTAGACTCTTCGCTAAGTTCTTGCAAAGAGGTGAAGCAGTATCTAATATCTTGGACACTCTTGCTTTAATACACTCAGCAGATTTGATGCAATAATGTGTAAGCAAAAGAACTTTATTACAAACTGTACTGTACATTGCGTTCAAGCTACTTTAGCTTACCAAGGGTTTTCTACAGTAGTCGTGGCTTTTTGATGGATTAAAAATTGGGACAAGGAAAATGAAATCTCAGGGAGAGGGTACATGTACAACAACAGAAAAAGCTTTGTGCTATCTTTTGACATCTGCATTCTACACGTGCACCGTAGATCACCAGTTCCAAAAAGGCCACCCCCATTTGGAAGAACAATCAGCTCTTACTTCATGCAGAAGACACAGATGACATAAAACAAAAAAAAAAACAATTATACCTAACCCAAAAACAATGAATCAAAAAATGGTTACTGAATTGTGCCTGGTACCCAAAGGAGCAAGACCTTCCACCAAAAGAAAAAAAATAAAATGGGTACCATTTAAATAGCTTTGCCCTTGTTTTGGCCATGATAATGAAACAATATTATTACATCTGTTCAAAACTCAACTGTCCCATGTCAAAGTACACGAAAGGTACAATTTTAGATATTTTACAGCTACTGTCATAAAGGGCCTAGGGCCAAGAAGATAATATCCATAAGTAGGTGCATGCAGTAATTCAGTGGGTTAAACAATACTAATTAACCATGATTATCATAATGGGGTACAGTGTACTCAACCGGTAATGAGATCAAAATTTTGAGTGTGGCTGATGTCTGGTAATAAGGTATTAATTTTTAGATCACAACTTTGTTTTTACATGTAGACAATACCAATATGCTGCAATTGTTATCTGCGATACCTATACCGCTTAAAGTGGAACCAGAGTTGGAAAATATTGTTCTGAAACTGGCAGCGGAAACCATGCCGATGAGAATATTCCCACTCCCTGTTGACTATCTTAAAGGCAATATCCTGAAATAAAGATGTAAAGGAAAAGAAAAAAAAAATTAACAGTAACAACAGGGTGAGAAAGGAGTCAGTTAACTGTTATAGAACAGAAAAAGTGATACATTGTTGAGAAGTGGTGGTTCTCCAAGTTTTTAGTTGAATACTGTTTTATTTAACGCCATTTTGGGGATATTTTTAAGGAAACGAATTAACTGTTTATAGTCAGACTGTTTTCTTTGGGGGTGGGGGGGGGGGGGGG
>BLFK01000980.1:919920-932751 GCA_014634185.1 Astreopora myriophthalma | reverse complement strand
TGTTTTCATAAAGTTACCTCATAAGGTGGCCCTGCATGGAACCTGAGCACACCAAAGTCTTTGGAATCTCCAGGGCTTTCCTCCTGCCAGAAAGTAACAAATACCATGACAATTATTTTGCCAGTGTTAAAACCATCCAAACTAGTTAGAATGATTCAACCTTCAAAGAACAACATATTTACATTTTGCTATCAACTTACCAAAAAATATTCTGGTGCCTCACTTTTGTTGATTAAATCAGGATAAAAGATCTACAGATTGAAGGAGCAAAGACTAAAATGTAATCCTGCACACTTGGCATTGCTGCAACGGATTAACAACTTCAAAGCTGTGTCCAGTGATCATGAACCTAACTGGCACCGTAATTTATAGCAAGGATATTACACTGTGGCGAGAATAATGTGATAGTCCTTTATGTTCTTTATGTCTGAGTAGCCACAACAATATATTTTTGCCTCAAGATATTGTTCTTACCATAAGTTTTACATTGTGACCAAATAATTGTACTGTACGCTGAAAAGGCGAAAATCTTGACATCCATAAAATTAATGATACAACCATCACAAGAAACTGACGTGGTGTAGCTGAGTTCTGAGTAAAATTCACAATAAAACAGCATGTAGTGAAAACAAATTGATGCCACCTTACATTAAACTTGTATCCCTGAACTATTTTTGGAGGAGGGTTGTCACTGTCATAGTGTGTTTGATTGTATTTATTCCACTCATATCCCTATAAATGAAAGAATAGCTTGATAATAATAATAATAATAATAATAATAATAATAATAATAATAATAATAATAATAATAATAATAATAATAATAATAATAAGCGACATAATAGCTCTGCAGATACAGAAGTCAGTCATCACAAGCTCACTTAATATTGCGAGGCGCTTTAAGCTTTTGAAATAATGGACATTAGGCTTTTTATTATTTTTTAAATGTTTCCTTTGTGATTAACAGACGTTTTAGTATTTAGACTGAGGATTTTATGGATAGCAAACAGTTTTAGCAGTTAATTACTAGGAACTTTCTTATTAGGAACTAGGATTTTACTTGTAAGGACTTTGGTCGTTGCATTGATTGGCTACGGCTTGCCGCCTAATCTTTGTATAGGATATCTGGGCATCCAGAAGTTTTTACTGCCATAATAATAATGATAATGATAATGATAATAATAATAAATGATAAGCAAACATTACACAATACTGCACATTTTAAACCAATACACTTTTCTAGACCAAAAATATTATTCAAGAATGTTTCAAGAAGTACTTAAAGGACCACATTTTGAAATGGATTCATACTCTGCAAAACAAATACTGAGTTCCTGACTTAGTGAAATAAACAACACTGAAATTTAAGACTAAAATATTGACTTACAGTATGCACTCTGTTGAAGAACCTTGGTTTCCTTGGCCTGTATTTGTCTGCCCAAAGATAAACCTTTCAAATCAAGAACACTACATTATTGAGAATGCAACACTTCTGCATTGTGATAATAACATTCATAATCAATTTAAAAATTAGAAAAATGATTCATTTCATATATCATATATCATATATCATATATCATTTCATTTAAAAATCACAGTTGCTAGCATCTACTGTATATGTGATGTAACTAAATTTTGGTGTAACATAACTTTCTCCCTGACACATGCATGTTGGTGTGTATGTTGTAGGTCAAAATGAAATTCAGGTTAAAATTATTTCAACCTAGTTTGATTCTCAATTTTCTTTGTCTCCTAACATTAATTATTCATGATTATGCTTAAAATACAAAGGAAAATGAGAATCAAACTAGGTTGAAATAATTTTAACCTGAATTTCATTTTAACCTACAACATGTACCTTTATGGTGCAAACACAGCTGCACTACTAGTGTACCGTACGTTGTGTGCATGCAAGATACCTTCTGTGTGATAGGTACGGTAACATTGAATGACTCCTCATCGGGACCCATGCCTTTACTGGCCTCATTTGCGACCATTCCCGCTGACACTACACTCTTGTCCTTTCGGAAAGAAAACAAAAAGACCTAAGATAATACTGACACCTTGTGATACCCCCAGTCATGTAATTTAAAATTATTAGAATTAATCATCATTAGAACCACAGTGTAATCATCACAGTGAAAGTGTAATTAACATGGTGTTTTGAAGGTCACAAGGATTTCAAAACAAGTATTAACTTCTGCTACATGTAGGCTATTCAGGATACCCTCTGTACCAAAAGGCAGAACAACACGATTTCTCCAGAATAGAAGAATTTGCCTCTGTCAATGTAGGCTATTCTCCCAACTGCATACATGACTTTGTACAAATAATTTGCTTACCACATCTGCTGTTCCACCACTTAGTACTTCCTGCCTTAAGATTTGCTGCAAATAATTATTGCATTAATTGACATTTTAGAATAAAATAGAAGTTAATGACAGAAAGCAAATACTGGTTGGAGTCTGGGGATGACTGCTCAGCCGCATACCACATGATTACAACATTAGGCTCCAGTCTATCTCTCTTGCCATGTGAGCTTTCTTGTGCAGATTTTCTCACTTTTCGGCATGCAGTATTTTAATCCCTCCCTCCCATTTTGCTTTCTGGCTTTGAAATACTTAATAAAGTATGGGTGGGGAATGGCTGCCCATGGCACCCCTTCAGCCCTGTGATGAAGCCCCATCAGGGAGGGGGCATAATTTTTACTTCTCTGCTGGACTGGGTTCACTTGCCCCCAGGACATTATATGCCAGCAACTATGCCCACCTTGCAATACAGCCATGAGGCACCCCATCAGCATGACGCTAGGTGCTAAGGCCCCTCATCCAGTGGTTTAGATGGTCAGTGGGTATTTTCCAAGCCTTGCCAGTACATGTACATTCCCTGCCCCCCAAAATTATGCTCAAATTGTGTTTGTTGTCATTTACTGTGCACCTGTTTGTTACTTATTAAATAGAACTGCTTGTATTGCTTGTAAATTCAAAAAATAAATGTTAATTTGCGTAAACAGTACTGTAATTAAATATTGGCATAACAGCTAGGAAAGCTGATGCAATCAACTTTGCAGCAGGTGGAGCTGGCAATACAAGGTTCTGCAATTAACAACTTTGCTTAGTCTGTAAATGAATCCAGAGTCCAAAAAGTAGTTAGTGTATTCTGAAAGTCTACTCACAAGCTGTTCCCAATCCTCTGATGGATCAACAATCATACCCTAAACAGAATACAACATACATTATTTTGGTAAGTACACTGTACATGTAAATCAACATTGAAGACATTCTCATTGCTGTTTTCTTTCTTTTGTTTTTTTGCAATACAGCTATAGCTCTTTCGTTCAAAGGCTTTTACAGCATTGGAAACTCAACAGAGCCGAGAAAACTACCAGTACATGTAACTGACTGAAAGTACTACTGTATCTGAGTATTTCATCTGCTGTCAGACATCCACAACATAAGGGGCCAGATCTATTTTGTCCTTATCTATTAGCTCAACTTCACTTGCTTTCCTAGCACATGCATGTAAATGAAGCAAATAACTATGGAACTACTGTACAGTACTTTCAACAAATTAAAGATGATTCTCAGTTGATGCCAAATTTAAGTAACCAATTTTCCTCGTGTCAACAACATTAATGGTCTCTTCTGCCATTTAAAAAATAACCCTTCATTTAATATTTGAAATCTGTTCAAGAAATGCACACAATAAGCACAATGATGATTACAGCTGATGTATTTAATTACCTCTTCAACGTCATTCAGCTTCAGCAGTCTGGGACTGTAATTTCCTGCGTCGTAAGATGCATAACCTAATGATAAAACAAGGTAAAAAATAAGATCTCCCATACAAAAAAATTAACAATTTTGTACTTTTGATAAAGCAATATCACATTGCTATGCCAAGTACTGTAATTGTATACATGTAATGTTACAGGTAAAACTTAATTGCTGGTCAAAATTATTTCAACCCAGTCTGATTTGTAGTTTCTTTGTGCTTAAATCTTACCAACAAAGGGATTTTTTTTCAAAACAAACTACAGTATATTGTAGGTTGTAATTATTATTATTTTTTATTTACCTGAAGTCAATTTTACCTAAATCATAAATAGATATCTCATTCACTCCTTTTCTTTGTCTACCAGCATTGTTCATTCACCACTGATATTTAACAATTATTCCACGAGCGCGTGTTGGATATGAAATGATAGATAGCCAACGAGGTGCGTAGCGCCGAGTTGGCTATAATCATCTCATATCCAACAAGCGTGAGTGGAATAATTGTTTTATTAAAAACGCCCCCTAGATTAGACAAATCTTCCTGAATTTCAACTTTCAACAACAAATTTCAACAACAAATTCCCGAATTTCAACTTGCATTGTTTTGCTTCGCATTATTACACTATAAACACAGATGCTTAAATAGTCAAAATAAAGTTTAGAAGTTGCTACTTTGAAATAATTATTTTCATGCCATACTTTGAGGCTCTCTGTCGCTCTCTTTGTCACTCCCTGGTGTTGCGTTTTGTAACAGTTCAAGGACTTCTTTTTCATTTAACTCTGGCGCAAAGCAAGTATCGCCGGCCGCCATTGTTTCGTCAGGGAAAATTTTTTAGCTCCCTTTTAATTTTAAGCTGATGCCACGTTACCACATTTGGAGGTTATGGCTGTATATTAGCTCATATACCACGATAGCTAAGCCAATGAAAAGTCTTGAATTGCATTATCCAATGATTCAGTTTTTAATAATGATTGTTATCTACATGTATGTCTCTAAGATTCACAGCAAAACCACCCACAATAAGGGTAGGCAAACAATGGACCCTTAATTAAGCCTATGTAGTTTATTGTTGGGCTTTTCTTTTTTCCCCTGAAAATGATTCATAAACATTACTGTTACAGTGTACTTAAAGTAAAGTAGTGAAAGTCTCTATTTACCTTCTTCTGTGAGATCTTGCTCTGTATAAACACTTTCCTCAACTTCTCCAGCTTCATCAGACTTTCCCTCTTGTGCATCATCTCCTTGTTTTTCATTCTCCAAGTTGGTTTCAATGTCACCAGATTGATTTCCTTGGGATACAGACACTTCTGATGTCTTTGCCCTGCTTTCAGACTCTGATTCTGTTTCTGAGTCTGACAATGGAATTTCACTTGTTGATTGGTTAGCCATCTCTGATTTCTGGTCAGATAGAAAGGAGATACCAGTAAGTGGTAGAAAATGTACGTTAAATGAATAACAATCTTCTTCTGGACACCTTTAAGTTGGAACCTCAGTTACACTTAAACATAGTTATCATGAACAGTGACCATGTTGTGGTTCAAATTCATTCCTGGTTCAATTTTTTAAAATCAGTTCCTTTGTTATTCAAATTCCATTGTTTCAGGTTATGGTCACCATGATGAATCTAAAACAATGAAAAACACTGTTTCAAAAACAATTTTTAAGGCACAACAACTGTTCTTACAAGAGTACCTGTTTCTTCAGATCATCTAACTTCTTTCTCAGCATGACTTGATGAAACTCCCTCAGTCTGGCCCTGGCCATGAATATTTTTAACTGGTGAAGTAACGTCTCCCAGTACCCTGCAGGTCAGAGAATAGTGAAAAACCTTCAGTTGTCAATGGTCCAACGGTTCCTTTTCAAGACTATACAGTAAATGTAAGGTCTGAAGCAATCCAGACAAGTTATCGATGCAGGCTGCCCACAAGGAATCTCAAGAGATCAAATTGAGGTCAGTAACAGTGGGTCTCTAATGATACATTTTTCTGGAGTTTATCAGTTGATTCATTGGGTCAGGTGTCTGGCATTCAAGTAACTACTGTATATGTTATCTGGAACACCAAACCAAATCCAAAAAAACAAAACAAGACAAAACTACTGCAAAGACTCACAGGTAAGCCACACCTTCTTTCCTAAAAATAAAAGCTGTTGTTTGAAATCAGGGGGGGGGGGGGGTACAGCTTATCTGCGAAACCATTTTGGTGTCCAATCTTCCATCGTCCCAACTACCAACTAATGCATGGCTACTAATTAAGCTATGAACATTCAGAACAATGAATATGCAAAATTATATCTAAACTGTCTATTGAACAAAGAAATACCCGTCAAAAAATACATGTAACAGAACATGTACAAGACACTCTATAAGCATTTATTCGGGATACCTTATGGTTCAGAATTTTCATTAATCACATTAGGGTAGCTATTTCATGATTAGAATATTTACACCAAGTTCGTTTCATGGGCTTAGTGCAAGCACTCTCCAAAAACATCACAAATATGTTTAACTGGGAGTCTCCTCTCACAGGATTTAACATCCCTTCACGAATAACACAGGACTTAGCCACAGAGCACTTTTGGTTTGAATGGGGTGTGTGTGTGTATGTGTATGTGCTATTATCAGGATCATCACCGGAGTGCAACTGATTATCTGAATTTGAGTTTGGGTCCAGGCACAAATATCACATAAACTGTAAAATCACCCAAATATGTTTCCAGAAATTCTGTTTTTTTTTCTACACATAGGCATACTTGAAGTTGTTTATGTAGTGATATGGTGAAGTCTGAATGACCTCGGTACATTTTGAATTGTATATGTTTGAGCAAGTTTCCTAAATGTGTCGGCTGTTTCTTCCACGTCTGTAAAACTGCTCGGTTCTCAGTAATGTCGGAGTCAATGTGTAGGTCTATGCAAACGTGTCTTCTAGTTTACCACAAAAGTAAATAAACTACCTGCATTTCTTCATTGAAATCAAGTCTTCATTTATTAAATAGCCGCCACTGTAAACAGTTACAGATAATTGTGCAGATTTTTTCAAATACATCACAGTCATCTCCCTCTGTTAATAACATAAAATGTTTCAGAACTAGAACTGTGCATGAGACAGTCATAAAAAGTAACATGTTCAATATAATTATATAACTTTGAAATGTGGTCAATGTAGCAATATGTACCAAGCATAGAACATTACAATCAACGAAACTATAACATAATGTAAAGCAAAAGAATATAACACGTAACAGACTTGAGGTTATCTTATTTTGTCATTTCTTCTGGCCTATGGGTATTTCTTCGCTGCGAAAATTCAACAGTGCTGACCTTCCGTTGTTTTCAAAGCACTGCAATATGGTGTCTGTTGATTGTCGGGATATTTCTCCATCCCTGTTGTCTTCAGAAATTCTCAATGAAGTACCTGCTTGTATATGAGAATCAATCTCTGCCTCTTCATTTCAGTAAATTTCAGAGGCATCTGAGTCCATTTGAGTTAATGTGTGCATTTGAGTTCTCTTGGCATTTCTCTTGGAGTTCACGGACCACTGACATCTCTTAAATCTTGAGATAGGTCTGCGGCAAAGGGCATGCTTGTCTGCATGCATTTTAACCGTCCAAACACCATATAAAACAACATCAGTAATCCAAAGCAATTCAAGCTAATGTGCAATCGTCAGATGAAACCAGAGTGAAAATGGTGCAATCGTGAACGACCTAAAATGACCTAGCGTCCCTCCTGATGAAATAATGTTTTGCCCTAGCCAATTAAATCACCACCACATGGTTTCTATTGTGCACTTTGCTGCACAGAAAAAACCAAAGGATCTTATTATCCGGAATAATAACAGAATAATCAGTTTTAAGACTTGACTTGGGATTTCTGCCAAGTTTTTCTGGAAAAACAATTTTCTCCAAAATTGAGTTGCTAAACTCGGGGTCCGGCTTGTCTGCAAGTGCGGCCTATCTGCGAGTCTTTACGATATTTGCCATAACTTTCTGTGTGCATGACTTTTTAGTACATGTACCTACGAGTTTATTATTTCTTTTTATAATATAGATAGGATCCTATGCACACTCTGATTGGTCAAAAACCCATGTTTTATCAGAGTATAAAACATAGAAAAAGCGTGTTTTATTGTTTTTCGCCACATTACCTCTATATCATAAAGCAAATGAAGAAGCCTATAAAGTCGTGTATCACGCTGTGATAAAACACTCCGGACATTTGAGAACACTCAAGAAATGTAGACAACACGAGCCGCAGGCGAGTGTTGTCTACATTTCCCTCATGTTCTCAAATGCCCATCATGTTTTATCACAGTGTAATACACGGCTTTATAGGCTTCTTTATTTGTTAAATAATTAAAACAAATCAGTCCAATCAACCTCAGGGAAAGAAAACTATTGACTGCTAAACTTAAAAAAAAAAAAAAAAAATCAGTTCCACAGTCCTCTGTCGCCATGATGTTTTTGTTACTCATACCTATATCAACTGCATCTCCACTGGCAATTTTCTGGTTTATCTGCTTTTGCATGGCCACTAGTTGACTGTATGTCTTGGTACTCAAAATGCCTGCTATATCTTGATTAACAGATGCATTGATGCTCTCTCTACGATCCATGAGGTCTGCAAAAGGAAATTAATTAAAAACCTGAAATTACATTATTTTGTTAAACCCAACTGGCTGGAGGCAACAGCAGTTGGCTACTGTACATGTATTTGAAAAACCTGGTGGAGCTGAATTTGAGACCATCGAAGATAAATCCAGTTGATGGCCATTATGAGTGGGATTTAGACCTACAGAGTGTGCGTGCAAATCTGGGACCCAAACCACTGGGTAGCTCTGCCTTCTGCATTTTGTAAAAATAATAACAAACCAAAAGGGTGCAAAAAGAATACATGTAGTCCTACAAACACAACTTACTCTAACCTTTGGCTTTGACTAGTACTTTTGAAGTGATTTTACCTACAGCTGTACACTGTACAACACCGTTTTCACAGAATGTGCTCTCAGGATGGGTAGTTAACTTTGCTCTGCATTAACTGTAAAACAATAATCTTGTCCAACAGAAATTTCAGCTTACCACTGTATCTGGGATCCTCTTTCTTCAGCTTTTTAAGTTCATCACCACAGACTGTTGTCACATCCTGTGGACAACAATATTATGATATTGTAATTGCTGTGTTTCTTCTGGGATCTCAAGCATGTGTAAACTCAACATGGCAAACATAAAATTAATAATTAAATTACCGTACAGTAGATGTGTAATGCAAGAAAACAGGATGTAAATAATTTGATCATCATCATCATCATCATCATATGTCATCATCATCATCATCATATGTCATCATCATCATCATATGTCATCATCATCATCATCATCATCATCAACATTATCATCATCATCATCGTCATCAGTAACAGCACAAGTACCTTCCAAAATTCAGCATTTTTGCCTTCTTCTAATTCCATGTAGACCTTTATATCTACTAGCAGATCTTCCAAGTCATCTATTGTGAGGCCCTGTTTACCAAAAAAAGAATGATATCATAAATTTTATCCATCTTTAACAACTGCGCCACTAAAATTTAATGGAGGTTGGGTGCCTGAGACATCCAGGAGCTGCTACTATTGGAAGCCAGCTCCTAGATGGAGACTGCTCCCATGGCTGGCAAACCCTGGCAACCCTGAGCCCCCATGCCGCACGGAAGACAGACACCCTTCAGAGTGCTAGAAAACAGTGGAAAGGAAGCGAGGGAAGGACAAAATGCTCCAACAACTGCTCCACAAAAATGCTAACTATGCCTGCTACAATGCAACACATATTGTGTCCTTCAACTCACAAGGACAAAGAATCATGGAGCATGCACAAATAATTATAACAAACCACTGCCCACACCTGAAACCCCCTCCTGATTGTTATTAAACTCTGTTAAATAGTTTACAGTAAATGTTGGTTAGTTGGTCATCAGTCGGTCGGTCGGTCAGTTAGTCAAATTGTATGCTTTATATCCATGCAGTGTCAATACAACCTAACAGTACCCACACCACTTACCACTAAGATTGTATATGGTTCATGCATTTGAATTTCCAGGTTGTCGTCATCTGCACTGACATATTGAGCAAGCAGATCTATGGGTTTAGCTTGAAAAGAGGGAAAACAAAAAGATTTTGAAATAACTGTTAAGTAAAAAGCTGGTACAAAATTTCAGACAATTATGTGTACGCTAACATTTACTTTAGTTATTAATACAAAACTGTAGACACAACACAAACCTCTTCCATCTTGAATGCGGATCTTTGAACGTAGCTTTGCCTGTTCCAAGTGGAACTGAAAACGACATTTAGGTAAAAGGTACAGTGTAATTAAAACAAGTTAAATCAAAATTAAAACCAAAAAAAAAAAAATCAACAAAATTTAACAAGCACTTTCTCTTTGCACCATGAATCTACTGTATGGTTGCACATGTTAATAAACTTGTTTGGCTGTTTTTTTCTGCAGGTCAAAGGTCAACTTCACAAGTTATAAAGTCAACAGCCATTGTTTCACAAATCCTGAAAACCTTAACCCTGTACTGATGTAAGCCAAATGGAACAACATTGGCATTAATTGACAAAAGGTTAGGGTTGCTTTATTATAAAACAACGAGTTGTGACCTCTAAAGAAAAAAAAGTGGTTAATTGTTAGCCAATGGAAGATCTCTACAATGACAACATACATGTACATTGTACAGTAATAAAGCAAGTTCCTTCATGAAGTCAAGATCCTGTTCATTGTTAATGACAGAATGTTAACATCTACACCACATGTACATGACTTATGTGTTGCAAATGGAAGATGGGTGCTCAGTAACCTGGGGTCTGGTACTGAAACTTCAGTGGAAAAAAACTACTACCATAAAAAAAACAAAAACAAAAAAACAAACAAAAAAAAAAACAAAAAACAAAACAAAACAAACAAACAAACAAAAACCTTACATCTATAGGGAAGGGAAGGGGGTGGGGGACCACACTCCCCAAAGGCCCTGCACACAAGCACAGAACAGTAAACAACACATGCAAACGCCGGAATGCTAAAAGGCAGGTGGCAGACCACACAATAAATTATGCTACAAAACGCTGATACTGACACCAAGCCACACCAATAACTGAACAAAGCTTGCTCCTAGTCATTAACTAAGTTAAACTGCATTTGACCCAACAAACGATTCTATCACCTTGTCCTCTTGGTCTGCCCACTCTTTGAATGAATTGGCTTCCTTTTCCCTTTGAAGAGTTTCCTAAAAAGTCAGTACAGCTGTATTTTAAGAAAATTAATACACCAAAAATTCTGCAACACCACGATAAAGTCTGCAGCAAAATTAGGCGGCGACGTCTGTACATGCATAAAGAGATCAAAGTCTTCCACCCAGGTTTGTGGCCTTAATAAATAATCTGACTCCCAATTATCTGCCAGGATTTTACTAATAATTATGCAATGAACCAATGAGCTTTTTTCCCAGTACGACATCATTACATGTATCAGACTCAGCTTTGTCTTTTACAGCCTCTCAAAGCAGATCAGGATTTTATAGACCCATCATAGAGATGGTCTTAAGCAGTTTGGAACCCTCAACCTAAGTCCAAATCAAAATCTCAATAGACCTCTTTAGCTTTGTTGTTTGTATACAGACCATACACTGTATAATGTTGCTCCGGGGAATTGTTTCTTTGAACGGTTAAGATTAATTTTGCATGCTGGCAAGAAGGAAAAAGACGAAGGAAAAGTTTCGCTGAGACTGTTGTATGATCTGTACACATATTGGGTAATTTGCACACAGGGCTAAGGAGATCTATCGGTACTTTTAATTTGCAAATAATGCCTACAAACATCCGAAAAAAGGCAAGTTTGCAAAACATAAAATAATAATAATTATTATTAGTAATAACTGACAAAAGACTGATAATAAATTATTAAACACATTTTACACACCCTTTCATCTTCCCTCATTTGCTTTTCATGTTCTCTTTCCTGTAGATTCAAAAGCATTTTAATTAATATTAAATCGTAGCACAAACATAAATAAATACATGAACTGACAGGTATTTGTCTGGTATTTATGATCATACATGAGACAGAAACTTGAAAGAACATAAATAAATATAAAATGTTCAACAAAGGAAAAGAAAAAAAAGTGGGGGCACCCATGAAAGGGCAAAAAGGAAAAATACAGGGAAAACTTTGGGGGGTGTTTCTTTTCATTCTATTGCCCTAATTTGCCCATACAGCATGGGAAGTTCACCCTGTAATTTTAGTGCAGTTGATTCAATTGGCTGTGATTTTGCAATAATTGTAAAAATGTTACTATGCAAAAGTCACTTAGGACCCCCTCCTTTTTTTTGAGCCTTTCAAACTGGTACAAAAAGTAGTTATTCCAGAAGCATAATAATATTATGCTACAGTAATACTCACAACTCTTCTTCTCTTTACTTTTTCAAGTTCCCTCTGTGCAAAAAAAATAAAAAATAAAAAAATAATAATCAGAAGAATATAATAATTTATAATCGGAAGAATGAGACTTTAATTTGCTTACTGTCAGTACTTAACATTAATCTTATTATTCCCTGGCTATTCCTATTCCATGGCTTTGATGGTTTTTAGAGGGACTTTTAATTAGCAGTTGATGCACACTGGATTGTTGCACAAGAAGAGAAAAAAACCTAAGGGCTAATGTCAAGTCTATGCAAAATGAGAACTGTGTAACAGTGCACTACCCACGGTATCATATGTGTGATAATTAATTTCCTATTATTACATGTGAACCTTCATGTACTACTTTGCAGCTTAAAATCTGACCAAAATAGTCGTACGATTGAATTTACAATCCAACAGCCACATGTTCCATTAAGTTAATGGAAACAGAATTTTGATTTGCAAACAATAATGAAGGGTTCTGGGCAAAAACGATATAAATTAATTTTACTATTTTTGGGGTCATTTCGCAAACTCACGGCCAACTTCTGCCAAATCAACTGCACTTAAATTATAGCATAAAATTCCCAAGGCTATTTGCCAAAATT
>BLFK01000980.1:884909-914895 GCA_014634185.1 Astreopora myriophthalma | reverse complement strand
AAAAAAAAAAAAAAAAAATCAGTTCCACAGTCCTCTGTCGCCATGATGTTTTTGTTACTCATACCTATATCAACAGCATCTCCACTGGCAATTTTCTGGTTTATCTGCTTTTGCATGGCCACTAGTTGACTGTATGTCTTGGTGCTCAAAATGCCTGCTATGTCTTGATTAACAGATGCATTGATGCTCTCTCTACGATCCATGAGGTCTGCAAAAGGTAATTAATTAAAAACATGAAATTACATTATTTTGTTAAACCCAACTGGCAGGAGGCAACAGCAGTTGGCTACGTGTATTTGAAAAGCCTGGTGGAGCTGAATTTGAGACCACCGAAGACAAATCCAGTTGATGGCCATGATGAGTGGGATTTAGACCTATAGAGTGTGCGTGCAAATCTGGGACCCAAACCACTGCCAACAACCAACAACTCTGCCTTCTGCATTTTGTAAAAATAATAACAAACCAAAAGGGTGCAAAAAGAATACATGTAGTCCTACAAACATAATTTACTCTAACCTTTGGCTTTGACTAGTACTTTTGAAGTGATTTTACCTACAGCTGTACACTGTACAACAACGTTTTCACAGAATGTGCTCTCAGGATGGGTAGTTAACTTTGCTCTGCATTAACTGTAAAACAATAATCTTGTCCAACAGCAATTTCAGCTTACCACTGTATCTGGGATCCTCTTTCTTCAGCTTTTTAAGTTCATCACCACAGACTGTTGTCACATCCTGTGGAGAAACAATATTATGATATTGTAATTGCTGTGTTTCTTCTGGGATCTCAAGCATGTGTAAACTCAACATGGCAAACATAAAATTAATAATTAAATTACCGTACAGTAGATGTGTAATGCAAGAAATCAGGATGTAAATAATTTGATCATCATCATCATCATCATCATCATCATCATCATATGTCATCATCATCATCAATACTATCATCATCATCATCATCATCATCAGTAACAGCACAAGTACCTTCCAAAATTCAGCATTTTTGCCTTCTTCTAATTCCATGTAGACCTTTATATCTACTAGCAGATCTTCCAAGTCATCTATTGTGAGGCCCTGTTTACCAGAAAAAGAATGATATCATAAATTTTATCCATCTTTAACAACTGCGCCACTAAAATTTAATGGAGGTTGGGTGCCTGAGACATCCAGGAGCTGCTACTATTGGAAGCCAGCTCCTAGATGGAGACTTCTCCCATGGCTGGCAAACCCTGGCAACCCTGAGCCCCCATGCCGCACGGAAGACAGACACCCTTCAGAGTGCTAGAAAACAGTGGAAAGGAAGCGAGGGAAGGACAAAATGCTCCAACAACTGCTCCACAAAAATGCTAACTATGCCTGCTACAATGCAACACATATTGTGTCCTTCAACTCACAAGGACAAAGAATCATGGAGCATGCACAAATAATTATAACAAACCACTGACCACACCTGAAACCCCCTCCTTATTGTTATTAAACTCTGTTAAATAGTTTACAGTAAATGTTGGTTAGTTGGTCATCAGTCGGTCGGTTGGTCAGTTAGTCAAATTGTATGCTTTATATCCATGCAGTGTCAATACAACCTAACAAACCTAACAGTACCCACACCACTTACCACTAAGATTGTATATGGTTCATGCATTTGAATTTCCAGGTTGTCGTCATCTGCACTGACATATTGAGCAAGCAGATCTATGGGTTTAGCTTGAAAAGAGGGAAAACAAAAAGATTTTCAAATAGCTGTTAAGTAAAAAGCTGGTACAAAATTTCAGACAATTATGTGTACGCTAACATTTACTTTAGTTATCAATACAAAACTGTAGACACAACACAAACCTCTTCCATCTTGAATGCGGATCTTTGAACGTAGCTTTGCCTGTTCCAAGTGGAACTGAAAACGACATTTAGGTAAAAGGTACAGTGTAATTAAAACAAGCTAAATCAAAATTAAAAAGCAAAACAAACAAAAAAATCAACAAAATTTAACAAGCACTTTCTCTTTGCACCATGAATCTACTGTATGGTAAGTTGCACATGTTAATAAACTTGTTTGGCTGTTTTTTTCTGAAGGTCAAAGGTCAACTTCACAAGTTATAAAGTCAACAACCATTGTTTCACAAATCCTGAAACAACCTTAACCCTGTACTGATGTAAGCCAAATGGAACAACATTGGCATTAATTGACAAAAGGTTAGGGTTGCTTTATTATAAAACAACGAGTTGTGACCTCTAAAGAAAAAAAAGTGGTTAATTGTTAGCCAATGGAAGATCTCTACAATTACAACATACATGTACATTGTACAGTAGTAAGGCAAGTTCCTTCATGAAGTCAAGATCCTGTTAATTGTTAATGACAGAATGTTAACATCCACACTACATGTACATGACTTGTACGTCGCAAATGGAGGATGGGTGCTCAGTAACCTGGGGTCTGGTACTGAAAAACTACTACCATAAAAAAACAAAAACAAAAAAACAAACAAAAAAAAACAAAAAAACAAAACAAACAAACAAACAAAAACCTTACATGTATAGGGAAGGGAAGGGGGGTGGGGGACCACACTCCACAAAGGCCCTGCACACAACCCCAGAACAGTACACAACAAATGCAAATGCCGGAATGCTAAAAGGCAGGTGGCAGACCACACAATAAATTATGCTACAAAAACGCTGATACTGACACCAAGCCACACCAATAATTGAACAAAGCTTGCTCCTAGTCATTAACTAAGTTAAACTGCATTTGACCCAACAAATGATTCTATCACCTTGTCCTCTTGGTCTGCCCACTCTTTGAATGAATTGGCTTCCTTTTCCCTTTGAAGAGTTTCCTAAAAAGTCAGTATTTTAAGAAAATTAATACACCAAAAAATGCTGCAACACCACGATAAAGTCTGCAGCAAATGTATCAGACTCAGCTTTGTCTTTTACAGCCTCTCAAAGCAGATCAGGATTTTATAGACCCATCATAGAGATGGTCTTAAGCAGTTTGGAACCCTTAACCTAAGTCCAAATCAAAATCTCAATAGACCTCTTTAGCTTTGTTGTTTGTATACAGACCATACACTTTATAATGTTGCTCCGGGGAATTGTTTCTTTGAACAGTTAAGATTTATTTTGCATGCTGGCAAGAAGGAAAAAGATGAAGGAAAAGTTTCGCTGAGACTGTTGTATGATCTGTACACATATTGGGCAATTTGCACACAGGGCTAAGGAGATCTATCGGTACTTCCGCAAATAATGCCTACAAACATCCGAAAAAAGGCAAGTTTGCAAAAGATAAAATAATAATTATTATTAGTAATAGCTGACAAAAGACTGATAATAAATTATTAAACACATTTTACACACCCTTTCATCTTCCCTCATTTGCTTTTCATGTTCTCTTTCCTGTAGATTCAAAACCATTTTAATTAATATTAAATCATTGCACAAACATAAATAAATACATGCACTGACAGGTATTTTTCTGGTATTTATGATCATACATGAGACAGAAACTTGAAAGAACATAAATAAATATAAAATGTTCAACAAAGGAAAAGAAAAAAAAGTGGGGGCACCCATGGAGGGGCAAAAAGGAAAAATACAGGGAAAACTTTGGGGGGTGCTTCTTTTCATTCTATTGCCCTAATTTGCCCATACAGCATGGGAAGTTCACCCTGTAATTTTAGTGCAGTTGATTCAATTGGCTGTGACTTTGCAATAATTGTAAAAACGTTACTATGCAAAAGTCACTTAGGACCCCCCCTTTTTTTGAGCCTTTCAAACTGGTACAAAAAGTAGTTATTCCAGAAGCATAATAATATTATGCTACAGTAATACTCACAACTCTTCTTCTCTTTACTTTTTCAAGTTCCCTCTGTGCAAAAAATAATAATAATAAAAAAAATAATCAGAAGAATATAATAATTTATAATCGGAAGAATGAGACTTTAATTTGCTTACTGTCAGTACTTAACATTAATTTTATTATTCCCTGGCTATTCCTATTCCATGGCTTTGATGGTTTTTAGAGGGACTTTTAATTAGCAGTTGATGCACACTGGATTGTTGAACAAGAAGAGAAAAAAGCCTAAGGGCTAATGTCAAGTCTATGCAAAATGAGAACTGTGTAACAGTGCACTACCCACGGTATCATATGTGTGATAATTAATTTCCTATTATTAAATGTGTACCTTCATGTACTACTTTGCAGCTTAAAATCTGACCAAAATAGTCGTACGATTGAATTTACAATCTAACAGCCACATGTTCCATTAAGTTAATGGAAACAGAATTTTGATTTGCAAACAATAATGAAGGGTTCTGGGCAAAAACGATATAAATTAATTTTACTATTTTTTGGGTCATTTCGCAAACTCACGGCCAACTTCTGCCAAATCAACTGCACTTAAATTATAGCATAAAATTCCCAAGGCTATTTGCCAAAATTGCGATGAAAATATTATACTCTACTTGCATGTATGCCCCACCCTCCCTCCTCCCCCCAAAAACAATGCCCAGAATAATTGTTTTCTTTTCCTTTGTTATTTTCTTCACATCACTTGGGATAGGAAATTCCATAACAACTTAATCGCCATGTATACCGTGTAGCTTGAAATTTGGCCGCGATTTCACAAATTGACCAAACACACTAAAAAACAGTGCTTTTGCCTGGAGCCCTTCAATATTTGTTTCTCACATGGAAAACTAATTATTGTATGAGAATGGAATTTAAACAAACACAACAACAACAACAACAACAAACAAACAAACATACTTTTGCTTCTTGCTGTCTCACTTTTTGTCTTCTTCGCATTTCTTCTTCTTTCAAGTGCTGCTCACCATCCTTCTCTCTTTTCTGCAAGATACAACACAGACAAACTTCATATTAATTTATCTCTTTATTTCTCAGTCTGCACAACTGTCGTAGAAATGCCACATTAATTAATATATCCAATCATCCATTGGGTAATTCATTCTTTTCTAGAGATTGATAATTTATGAGTAGGGAATTAATCCATGCAAATAAAAAGTATGTAATTAAATGACCATGCACTGCCTTAATTTGTTAGCCAATGAAATAAGATGCATGCCAGTTGCAGAGCAGTAGGTCATACATGTACACCTATGTTCAAATCCCAGTGGGAACCAACACTCAGGGTCTTAATATAACTGAGGAGAAGGTGCTTTCTTTTCTTAGACAACTGCAAATGATAAGATTGTCTTTCTAGCTAGTCAACTCTAGCCTTTTTCAGGTTCTCAGATAGTGGAGGGAAGGCGAGTGTAAGGGACAGTTTGTCATCCTGCGCTCCCCACCTAACCCCCCTTGGTGAGGGTCACATGATCCGAAGAACAAGTGCTCTGTGCTTCAGCGGTTAAAGGTTTGCGTGTCGAAGGCTTTACGTGTTTGTTCGCCCTTTTTGACTTATTTGTTCGCCTTTTTTGACTTTCTCGATGTTGAGCGTAGGATTAGATGCCCAAAAATATGTAAGTTTCGTTTTTTTCTTTGTTTTGCTTTCCTTTTTTATTACAAGTCGCTTTATCTGTATTCGGTATTTCTTTCGTTCTAGTCGTTTATTTTAATGTCATTATTTATTTTGTAATTACAGCTGTACCGTCCGCAAATACGTGTAACAGATTAAACTTGTATAAAGGACTTGTCTGCGATTTGTTCAACAGCGAGGAATGAGAACGAGTCAAGAAAATCCATTTCCTTAGCTCGTTCTCATTCCCCGCCTTCCCTCCACTATCTAAGAGCCTGGAACAGGATAGTCTACTGAGGCGTAAAGGATGGAAAAAAGAAATGTGAGCCCCTTCTCTAAACCATTGTTTGCAATAGCTTTCAAGAAACTTTCTTTGGAAAGAATTGGTGATGCACAATGCAGTTCCCTGTGTTGTGGTGTGGTCTTTGTGAGTGTAATGGCATGGTTGGATGGGTAATTATACACATGTACTGACTGCATAAGCTACTCTTAAAATCAAAGGGTAAATAAAGTTATGATGATATTGATAAAATTGAAGATGACGACGAGCAGCCTTACCTTGTGCCAAACAAAATTCTCAAGTAAATGGGCGTCACCAAATGGATTGTCTGTATTTGTATACCCCTAGCCCAATAAATTAAAACAAAAAGTCGTTAAAGGAAAAAAAAAGGAACCCATGATGATTATTAAAAACCTCTCATAATACCAGCTGTAATATATACTACATGCACAGCACATACAATGTATAGTTATTTAATTGGGCTTAACTAATCTTACCAGATATTCATCATCCCATCCCATTTCCTTCCTTTTCTTTCTCTCCTTCGCTTCCTGAAATGAAGTGTTTCTGATTTTACAGATGATTTTGTTCCAAAAGTCAAACAAAAAGTAATTCTCAATACCATTCAGTACAAATGTACCTGAATACCCCCCCCCCCCCGAAAAAAAATGATAATAATGATAAATAAGTTTCATTTGTCAAAGAGCTTGCCTTCCACCTAAGTGTTTTGGGTTTGATTTCTGGACTTGGTGTTGTAACTGGGTTAATTTTGTTACTTCTCTACTCTGCTCCATACAAGAGGTTTTTCTCTGGGTACAGTATTCTAATTTTCTGCTCTCCTCAAAATCCAGCATTTGATTAACCCTGATTTGATTTGGTTTCATTTCATTAATTTTGTAGCTTCCCCACCTAGCAGAGCACTTCTTGTGCCCAGCTATATTATTAACATAATAACATAATTTTTGTGCCCAGCTATATTATTAACATAAGCTCAAGATTTAGATTAATTAAAAGTTACTGTTACCATCACTATTACCGTTCCTATCACTATTATTGATATTATCAATATTATTAATACCTTTTTGGCAAGTCTCCTGGCACGCTTCTCTTCAGGTGTCTCCAATGCCTTCAGCAGTTCTTTCTCCTTCCTGCAAAAAGGAATACAAACAATGATAACAGTTAAATGTCCTAGTTCATGTTTCTTAAGTTTGACCTACTTTATTTTGGTCAGCCGAGACCTTCTCCACACAAAGGCATAAATGCACAACACCGAACTTCACACGATGCCGAATGCCAACACCTGTGATTGGATGGTGTTGCATTACTTGTCACAGCCATTGCTTGTGCTATGCAAATTTGGGGAGAATTGTGGGCATCCATGCATTACCGAGAATATTATTTTTATTGGACAGTTAAGATCTTTTGTGTTTTGCCATGATGAGCTCAGTTGGGGATGTTCTCCGAGTTTTATAAAAGTTGTTTTGGGAGGCTCTTTAGCAGCAAATCAAATTAATTTCAAAGTCTGGATTTTCATTGCTTTGATGTTTCATGGCTGGCTAGCAGCTGTTGTGTTTGTTCACGGACTTTGAACGAAATTTGTTCACTCTCATTTCAATCATTCATGACCTTTTCACACGAGCTGTTCAACAGTTACTTATCTTTTAAAGCAGATTTCCACTGTCGCAAGTTCTTGCATGCACGTACTTACATAAACTTTTCTTAGAATTAGATTTTTTTAGATTGTCTATTTACATTTTCACTAAAAAGTCAGTTGAAGCGCTGACCACGTTGATGAACCAATCAAGGCAAAAAAAAACCTTTTGGGTGCGAGGTCAGCTGGTTTTTACCCCATTTTCCCATCACTGGTTCGACTTTCAGTGAATTTAGTTTGTCTGCTTGAACTCATTCGTTATAGCATCTTGGGGTTTTAGTACATGTTGATTGTGCTACTCATTTGAGATTACTTGCAAGCACTTTTGCTGTTTTGGCTAACCGTGTGAATTTTCTCTAAGCCATTCATGCCAACCTGTGCAAAATTTTCTGTGAGCCACTCGCCTACCTGTGCAAAAAGAAATACACCGGTACATGAACGGCTTATTCTCAATAAGCCATTCGCCTACCCATGTAAAATCTTACTCAAGCCGTACAGCTTCTCCGGCTACTCATGTGGGATTCTGGAAACTTGTTTAGCTGTGCGGCACCACTCATTCACACGACTTGATTGCCCGTGTGCAACCCGTTTGAGAATCGTTCGTTTCACCTGTTTCACGGAAACCCATTAGTGTACGTTTTCGCATGACAGGTCATAGACTGTCCACAGTCCCCCTATTTTTCCATGGGATTCTCGAGATGGAGCCATCTTGCTTTGTAAACATGAGCGCGACCTGGGGAGGGTGCCTAAACTACCGAGGGGAGGGGACTCCACTGCTGTCAGCTCAAGTTACTTAAAATAAGCTACACATTAAAAATTAGTCTATCTGTGATTTTTAAGATTTTTTCTCGACCTTTTAGTCTATCTATCAAATCAACACATGCAGGCAACAATTTTGCAAACTCTAAGAAAGAAAGCAGATTCGAAACACTTACTTCTTTCTTCTTTTCTCGTCTTCTTTATCAGGAATCGTCCTCTTCTCCGTGGTTGATTTTGATCGTGAAGTAGTGTCAGGCGAAGATGACCGCTCATCGCGATGTTTACGTCGAGGAGAGCGAGAATGCGATCGAGTTCTTCGCTTTCTTTTCGGAGAACGAGATCTATCCCTGCTACGGCGCCTCTGCCTTTCTCTGTCACTTTCAGGCATTATTGATTCTTCTCGAAAGGGGCAAATTCTCTTAATCTATGGCTTCTTTCCAATGTGAAGCTTCCATTTTTTGGGCTGAAGACTCCGACGTAGCACGAACGAGTGGTCGAACGAAAGTCAAAGTATATTTTGGGCAGCGGTGTTACCAAACAATTTCATTGTTGTATCATGTATGAGAATCTATAATGTACCGAACAGTGACAGTCTCTTGCCCCTTATATGAGCCGTTGATTATTTTGAACAAGACGCTGTGGAAGCGTGTACATGGTCGTTGTTGTCTTTAGATTGGTGTAGTCAAATCAGTTTCAGGAATGGCGAGAACTGTGCAGTACACTCACGAGGTGTAAAACTAAGAACAGACTGTCACTGAGGGGATTTCCTTGTTTCCCTTCTCTCCTCAAAACTGACTTCTTCAGGAGCCAATCACCCGTTTTTTTGTTTCAAGTGCGGACGCACGCGAACACAGCCCGATTTCGCGGGAAATCGAAACTTGAGACGGTTCTAAAAATAAAAAGATACGGGCAACGGTTGACTCAAGGATATAGTCTGGATGGAGGCTCCGGGTGATGGGCTCCTGACTTCTTACAATCAAAAAACAATTGACAATAAGTAACAACTCAACTGCTGTGCCCAAAGCCTGGAAATTACCAAGTCGCGAATGGATATAAGCCAACTTTTCATTGTTGTGCACAAACTACTTAGACTGAAAGGTTTGCTACTTAAGTATGAGCGAAACGTGCACCATTAGCGACAAAGGAAACAAAGCCCATTTGCAATACTGCGAGCTGGGCTCTTTGGTTGCTATAGGACTACTTAGTGTACTTTAATAAGTCAATCCAACAACCTAGGTTTTGTCGGTGTTACTGAGCATGATACGTGTTTGATACAAACTTTCCACCTGCCAAACAAGCAATTAAATACAACTCAAACAAATGTTCAAGCTTCATCGTTTCTCGGGATCACTCAAAAGGTCATTTTGTGATTTAAATGCAGTCACTACGTCTCCCAAGTGATACATAAGTGTATTAGACCACCAGCGAATTCACGCATGCGCAGACTTCAATCCAAGCAAGCAAAAAACAAAAAACAAAAAAATATCTGGACCAGTAGTGGTACCTCTGGACGTGTTGCCTGAGCGGTGTACCATGACGAGTCTCCCCGAGATTTTGGCCCGCGGATCGCTTACACCTACCCCCAGTTCCTCGCTGCTTTCAGATACCCGTCCACGGCAGTTAGTTCCTATTATCTGAGTTCCTATTATCTGAGTTCCTATTATCTGAACCAAGTAATATTGTAATATTGACTTAGCTCATTTCAGGGCAGAGTTGAACTCCTGTTCAACTGCAAAAGAAAAATGCTATTCACTTTCTTGTCCATTTTCTTTTCTTCCAGATTTGGATCAAATCATGCAAACGCAATCACAGGCAGCCCAGACTCACGATATGGCCTGTAATTTAATACGTATCGTACCGATTTATAGGTTTATATGGGAAACATGAAATAACGAAAATAAAATAAAAAATAAAAAAAGTAGCCTAATCTAAGCATCGCAAACACAGTGGAACCGCTAAAAAGTTGTCCGGAGTAGGCGAGTTGTCCCTAGCAGAGCGTTTACAAGGCAGCTAAGGTTACCTTGGCGCTAGGGTAACCCTAGCTGCCTTGTAGACACGTCGATAAAACAAAAGAAGAAGAAATGTGCAGGTGCCAGGGCCTAGCCGCTCAAAATTACTGGTCCGATCTGTAGGCTACGCTCCTCGTTTGCTATGTACCGACCGACAGGAAATTCGGTACAATATAGTTCCCCATACATGAAGTATCTATCAATAATACATGCAGGTTGCCTTTCCAAGATGGCGGCTCCCTTAAGATATTTACTGTCAGACAGTGCAATCTTTTCAGGTACGTAACTCCAGATTTTCTCATAGCAGTGGAAATCAGGGTGGGGATAAGGAGGGCAGAAGGAAGGGTGTAAGCCGGGGCTAGGGTTAAGGCTGGTTTTCATTATCGACGGAGTCGGAGTCTTTTAATAGTGAGAAGAGTACACGTTGCGATCTACTGTAAAATTATCAAGCACTGCAATTGTAAGCAACACTTTTTATTTCGACTCCGACTTCGCGCATCATACAATCAAATTAAAACCGTACTGTCGGAGTCGCAAGTAGAAGCGGAAATAAATAAATCAAAATGCACAAGAACGACAGGTACGTCCATAAGAGGGGGCAACCACACAGCTGCACAGCACTGAAAATGTGACTTTATTGTGTAATGATAAAGTGGCCTTTTGTAAGAAACATTTAAAAGTCCACCAGTCCTACAATTTCTATATGTGTCATATCTCTTATTGCGTCACAGAATTGAGCCTATGTATGTGATATCTTTTTAATAGCCTGTCGTACAATCGAGAAGGCATATTTGCATCAGTTTTGCCGGAGACGGAAATCTGTGATGGTAAGATCATGAGATTCAGTGCATTGCATACAGTACATAGGCAGTGACAATGCACCTGAGCTCCTCTTTCCATTGAGTTCTGAATTGCAGTTCATTGCAGTGAAGTAAATGCCTTGGCCTCCAGTGCTGCCAGGAAGGCAACAGATAATCAATTGTCATCATGGCTGGCAAATCCCTGCACCATAGCCCTGAGCCACCATTCCACTCCCAGGTGGTATCACAGTGACTGGGTCAACAGCAATTGCACTCTCAGGGTCGTAGCAAGCCTTGAGAAACTAGGGAGGGGGGAGGGGGGGGTCACAAAGATTTTTAACGATTCCTTTTGGGATTATTGACATCTTGTTACTGTAAGTTAAGGTTCACACAGCAACCAGGTGGACAATCAGACAGTTTGATGCTACTCTGGTTTGAAGATTTAATGAATGTAACTTGAAAAGTAACAATTTGCAACCCAACGTCTCAACACTCCTGCCTAGTGCCTTGAACCGTGATGATGGCAGGCTTTTACCTGACACCTATTTACACCTTATTAAAAGAAAAGGATGCTTATTAATCAGTGAGCGTATAAAAGGACCCTTTTTGCAGCATTAGATCTCCCCTGATGAAGGCACTAGTCAAAACGTTGGGTTGTGAATTGTAAATTTGCAAGTTACATTCATTAAATCTTCGAACCAGAGTAGCATCAAACTGTCTGATCTTGATTATTGTTTGAAACCACTGGGAGATGAAATTTTATCTAAAACTTTTTATGCTTGTATGTTTTTAATTCGAGAGGCAAGAAAACACTGTTTTGGAGGGTGGGGGGCACTGAATACTGTACACAGAAGATCCTAAAGCCGAGTACGAGGAATTAGTTTGAAGTAAGGACTCCAAGTATGTCGCAACTGACAAACTATTAGAGGGAAGGATACTAATTTCATTATAATTGGTAGCCCAAACCCTAAATTGAATTTATTTAATTTATCAAAGAATGTGCTCTGTGCATGCCTTAATCTTTAGTTCAGAAAGCTAGAAATGACATAAAAACTGGAAGCACGGTAGTGTACGATCCCATTACCATTAACAGAGCAACCAATAACCATTAACACTTCAATTTAACAAATAGATTCTATGTTGCCGTGCGTCTGTTCAGTATTAGTATAAATCTACTATTGTTCTATCACGAATGCCGTTCTCTGATTGGCTACGCTACTCGCTATCTATTCTGTGATAGATAGCGAGTAGCGGTTTTCAACAAAATGACGGTCACTTCGTCGCGTTTTCGAAGTGTTTGGAAGTGTCTGCGATGAGGATATAGATAATTTACTTGTTTAGTTTTGAACGACTAGTAGATTTATACTAAAACAATTAGATTATTCGCTCTCGAATTCTATGCGTGATAGTTGACGAGGGCGCAGCCCTCGTCAACTATCACGCGATAGCAATCTCGAGCTCATAATCTAATTGTTTAATAGATCATAGATGACGTCAAAATGTGGTAACATGAAAAAAGTGGCACACGAGGCGATAGCCGAGTGTGTCACTGATGTTCTTACCACATTTTGACGTCTTCTATGATCTATTACTGACAAACTATCCAGGAACGTTCTAGCGTCCTCAAACTTCACTTTCGATTTCTTAACGACAAAATTGGCATGCCGCAAATCTAAAATAAGCCTCTTTCCTTTGGGTTGAATCGACACCGACAGAGGATCATTAACAACTCCAGGCAGAGACGAGCACTGCACCACCGAACCAACTGCAAGATGATCGGTGATGGCGCTGGCCGCACAATCCGAGTTCGGCAAGGCGGACTTATTATTTTGCAAATAAGCCGCCGTAGGAGTGCATGAAACGGAATCTGATAACCTTCCCTAAATTGCGAGGCACCAATGCTTAACTAGAAGTAAATATTTACTCTGAGCCTACCTTTGACAATGACAAAATCGGAACCTTCTAAATATTCCGCGTAACTACGATCTAAAGCATCCCTTTCGTCAAGACCAGAAACAAAGCATAAATGAGAAAGAATACGAGAATACTCATCATCGCTCCGGCTACTAGCTGACGTTAGAAGTGGAGGTACCAAACACGACTCTGTTCGCGAGTGAACGACTGAAGTCTGCACATACGGTGGAACTTACCCAGCGTCCGTACTGGCAACCTCTCAAGCATTTGTCGTAGGGATGGGGCTGTCTGACACGAAAGGCTGTTGTCGAAAAGGCTGCTGACGAAAGGGTTGCTGAGTCCGAATAGGGCAAACAAAGTTTGGACAGCGCCCTTCCCTCAGCAGACCGAAGCTTCTTTTCATCCTCTCAGCCAATTCGCGAGATTCGTACTCCTTAACAGTTGCCCAACCGACCGGACTTTTGTCTGCCAAACGTATGGCTTTATTGCGTTTATTTAACAGAGCCTTAGCTTTCTCTAGTTCTTGATTCACTGCTGCAGATCACCCTTCAGCAAATGGGACGACGCTGAGGTTATGGTATACAGCAAACCTGAACTAAATTCGTAATGCAACATGTTTCCCTTAAATTGGAAGCTCTGAGCGGCTTTTGCTTCAGTTTTCAACTTCTTGATCTGCGAAGCAGTCGAGAGTTCCTTCTGCTCCAAACCACGCTTAAATTCAGCGAACTTGTTATCCAGCTTTGAATCGAGCAGACGAGAAACAAAATTCACCGTTTCCTCACCTGACAATTCGACTTCTTGGCTACCTTGAGAATGCGGGACTAAAGCAGAAACGCTTTCACCCGTGGTGTTCCGCATAATTTGCGGTAATGCAAACGAGATTTGCCGTCGAGTGACCTTAAACTGCATAAAAAACCCTTTACATACCTGAATGACAAATAGTCATGCGTTCTACCTAATGAGCCTGACAATACCCACTCAAGTGTAATCCCCACACCTTCTAGATACCAGAACTCAACAATAAGCGCATTCCATAACGCGAGACAATACATTGGTTTGAGATTGAACAAGCTACAACAATGTAGTTCTGTTATAAGAAGAAAATAGGAACCATTAATCAAGCCCCATTAGGAGCGTCCATCCACACCGTTGAGTTGGTACGCCAACACAGGAGTTGACCATGTATTTTTGGAACGACATTTCGCCCGCAAAAAAAGCATAGGCAGGCACGTTCATCCAATCAAATGGCTTAGCATGGTAGCTACTGAGAGCTCATTATTAATGCCACTTATTTTTCGCAGAGAGGAGATTGCTTGCAACCATGGCAATCGGTTTTTGCGGGAATTTCAAAAGCTAAAAATAACCTGGTCTATTCCTGTGCTGGTGACGCGGACCATAACATATGGACGCTCCTGGCCCTATTGATTTCAATGTATCTCTCACTTATCTCAGTGAAAAATGTAGCAATTCTACATTCTTTTATTTCTTCTGTGAATGCGCGCATGCGCAATGAACGACTTATCGCCGTCTGCTGGAGAGTGGAGGAATTCTGGTGTAAACGCCTTGGGTAACCTGGTCATTTTAGCGATTTGTATGATCGCCGCGCATGGTTTTCTGTTTTGCTCAAACGGAATATTTTTCGTGTTCTCTTCAGTGCAAGTGTTTTGCCCTGTGTAACGTACACTGCACACGGACATCGTCGCTTTTAAAGCGGGGATTGATTAGCAAGGTCCACATAAAAAAATCTCGTTAAAGTCGAGGGCATATTTTTCGGAAGCCGGGGACTGGTTGCTTGTCTTGCAGAGTGTTTCTCTGATTGTAAACTCAACGATAAAAATAACCGAGATCTTGAAAGTTGAACTTATATTTAAGAAAACAATACCTAAAAAAAAAACCCATCATTTCTCGGCTAACAGTTAAAATTTCAGCCAATCCTCAGCTTTCAGCCATTACGAGTCTCTAGCTGCTGTAAGACCACATTCACGACTTGGCTCATGGAGCCCTTTGATCCTTTATTTTTGTCAGAGAGAGTCCTATAGATGTGTAAGCAATAGAACTCGTAAAACAAAGTTGGAATCCAGTGACACAGATAACAAACCAAGGATTGAACTGGGAGAACTTGATCCGGTGAGTGCAAAGCTATATTTTACATGTCGGAACTGTGCATTTTGGCAGCTTTAAGATTGTCTTTGTTAAGGTTTATGCCATATGCAAATTAAATGACAATGTTAAGGATGCACAGGCTTGCTTTGCTTCTTCGATATGCCCTGGTGTCGCAGGTCTACGGAAGGTGAAATGACATTAGATACGCTCTTTTGAGGGTTTACACTGCGTTTTGGTGTGACCTCCTGTAGCTCAGTGTTAGAGCTTCCGAACTAGTATTATTCGAGGGTCATAGGGTCAACACTCCTCTTGGGAGCACTCCAATTTTTCTAGAGTATGCCCACATCATTTTTGTTCAAGTCATGATTTCAATTAGTGCATTATTATAAAAAAAAACAAAAAAAACTCATGATAATAAATCATCATCATCCGCAACGTCGTCGTCATTGTCGTCGTCATCAACATCAACGTCTTCTGCGTTGATTATCAACATCATCAGCATCGTCATTATCTTCATTATTATGATCACCATCATCCTCGTTATCATCGTCAGTATTATCAAATGACGTTATTTGAACTAATTCTGTCGTGACAGACTTCTCACACGATTTGCAATGTTGGCCAGTTCTACACCATTCCCCAGGAAATGTCAGCTAGGGTACTTTCACATTTCTTGACGAAGAAATTCCAATCAGAGGTATTGTTTCATGACATACTGTTAGTTTTAATTTTCAGAGGAAATGTGGGGACTGCTACGTCGCGCGGAATGGTGCGACACATCCGGGACCTTTTTAGGCTCGAAGCGCGAAAAGGCACCGTCAGACAAAGGCCTCTAAATACAAAGGAAATGCGGCGAAATTATTGTTTAACGTGGTGCTTGAAACAACAAGTCAAACAACCAAAACAATGGTTTTGGTGTTGAAGCAGTGATTTAAAGAAAAACAGCTGACATGATTAATTTGTCCATCGTGAATTGTGCATGGGGGCAAAAACAATATCCTACTTAAAAGTAGTTTTAAATATCACATCGTATGCACTGCTCTTGGAAAGTGTTTGTGTCAGTGAGTTCATTGAAATGTTCTGATTCTGTGTCATTTGCTATCAAGCGTTAAAAAAGCTCTGTGCACAAAGACCTTTGCTACTGTGTGTCAGTACTCATAAACTGCTGGGGTACCTTATAGCATTCATTATTTCTTTCAAGAGTCTTACTTCCTCCTTCTTTTAATAAGTGTAACTTGACAGGAAGCACAAATTTAATGATCAGAAAACCTGCTTTACAAGTCTTAAGCCACCTTCAAGGAATGCAGCAAAATGCAAGCCCACCTCCGAAATTTATTTTCTGTATCCTTTTGACAATCTTGTCAGCTAGTTTCATTCCTGGATTTCGTCCGGTGGGCTGGTTTATTTCTCGTTTTCATTGAGAAATTATGTTTGTCGTGTCACTGAAATGAAGGTAAAGCAAAGTGACACACCGTGTTTCTGTAATGTCTTAAAAGAAATGTAAGAACGAGAGATGTAGTGCTGTGGTGTTGTAAAGAAGACAGGCAAACCTTTGCGACATTGTTCAGTGATAGTTTTATCGTAGACGACAGTAAAGGGTCGAGTTGAAATGCCCTTGTGTGGTAGAGAATACAGTGTCTTAATGAGCACAACGCTGTAAGGGTGTCGTGCTTTGATGTCGCAGATATAAAATGCATGCAACTGAAGCATGGAGATGGCATTAGTGTCGTGGAGAATTACAACGAAGAGACGTAACTTGTTTGAAAGTACGGCTCACAAACACTGAAATGTACAGTGGTGGCTGTGTCAATGATGTTCTAGATACTTGTTGACGTCTTCTACATAAGCATCGCATTGTGACAGTACAAAGGAGATAATCACAGTTTACACGTCTCTCTTCCAACGGATCATGGGCAATGACCGATCAAAACGAGACAAAAACTCGGCATAAAAAAATTTGCGTGAAGTGTAGAAGAGAGCAAAATGGTAGCATGGTGTACTGAGGGTAGAGAAGTGTAGCCCAGGCACATTAGAAATGAACACAAAATGGTTAAGCAGCGCAAACGTGAGGTTGACATCGGTACGATGTGAAGTTATCAGTAAAAATGGCGTGTCACAGAAAGAACGACTAAAAGAAGTACTGACAGGGGGCTGTGGATTCTACCAAGCGGTAACTAGTTTGGTACTCTCATGCCACGCCAAAATTTGAACGACAGGCAAGCTTTCTCCATTATGCCTTAACAAGATCTTCAGATGGTATGGATGCATGCGGGAAGTCACTGTCCCTTGCTCACGTTATTCATTATTGTTATTCTGCTGGATGGTTCATTCTTCCGGTGCCAAGTGGTAAGTTTGTTGCTATAATAACAGCCAGTCGTTGGTTTTTATTCAATAGGCTACCTTCGAATTGCACAAGAACGAAAAAAGAGAAACGAGGTTGAGAGGACAGATTTGCATTTTCATTTTCTTCTTGCAAAGGAAAATGCAAAATGTTTCTCCTAACGTCGATTCTGTTCTTTTGTCCTTGCGCAATTTGAAAGTAGCCTATTTATCTTTTCTGTAGTCACATGACTAAAATGCAGAAATTCGACTGGCTGCAACTGCCCCTGCACTCAGTCTCTGGCCACCTCTTAAATGGCATTGCCCTTTCTTTTCTTGCTTTGTCGCAGAGGAGGGCGGGAAAACGAAAATGAGCCTTTTAGGGCCAAGTGAAGAAATACTCTCGGTTGTCTTGGTTTACATACAAACCACGTCATATTACCCTCCGTCATACCCTATTTCAGACAAACAAACAACAAAACAAAGCGAGGAACAAGAAGAGCAACTGTGTGAACTTACACTTGGTTTGTCGAACTTTCCAGAATGATGAAACTGTAAAGGGCTCTTATTTTTTTTCTTCGGTTAAAAACCATGGCCACTAATCACGTGAGTAAATAGGCACGTACAGAAAGTCGATGACAAGGACTTTTAAAGTAACTGCAAGTATTCTCGTTTAATTGAGTGGGCGAACTACGTCCATTTCTTCGAGGTATTTTTGTTTGATGGTTTGTCTTTCCTGTTCATGTTCTCGTTCCAGTCTTTAACTGGGTGCACGGCGAATCGGAATTGCAGATGTCGACATTCCATGAAGGAAGATTTGACCAACCTAAACAAGCGTCTGCTTGGCTTCAAATGTGTCGAATGATCAATGGAAAGTTCTTTACTAAGGTAAGAATACGGGAGATGGAATAGCACATGGTACGTGATTATAAATTTGAATTGGCAGTGGCACCTCCAAGGAATGACCCTTCGTCCAATGAATCCACATGGAATTGCAATTGAGAAGTGTCCATTTTTGAGGAAAAGTGGCATACCTGGAGAAAAACCTCGGAGCTGAGTAAAGAATCAATAACAAACTCAACCCACATATTCCTACTCTCTCTAGTAAATTTATTACAGCCCGAGAGTCGAACCTAGATCACATTGAGGAGAGGCGAGTGCTCTCACCAGTGCGCAATCCCTGCTCCTCGGAATAGCCTCTTTTTCAAAGCGAGTCTTAAGTGCGTAGTATTTCTTAGGGTGAATTTTTTTTTTTGACTATTCCGGAATAAGAATAGACGGAATGGTTCTGCTCCATTCTGCTATCGAGAGCAGAATGAACGGAATAAACAGAACACGGTTTACTCGGAATACACAGAATACGGGTTCTGGGGGATTATTTTGGCGCCCAAATCGTGTGAGGCCGCCAAATCTCACTCGTAGTTGTGTCCAGACTATTCCGAGTGTTAGTTCTCAGTTTACCTCTGCAAGAACCGTTAATCCTAAACCGGAATTGGAATAGACAGAATAGTGCCCAAACAAACGCATTTTTAGGGAAATGAGTTTATATTCATATGTAGAGTAAAACTAATTATCACAGAACTTTTGCACTGGGACTCGCTTTGAAAAAGAGGCTGAAATGAACTCGTCAATGGCCTATTAATTAACAACTTATGGAAATGGTGAACTTAATGCTAGCCGATTCAGAATCTCCCTTCGGCGGTGTCTTGTGCTGCGACTACTTTGCGCAAACTCTTGATAGGCTTGCTGGCAATTTTGTTGGTACAATTTTGGCTGTATCTCATCGATGATTCCGGGTGAGGGGGGATACGTTTGGTATGGGCGAATATGGAAACGCATAAACCAGTGCGACGTGGAAGACAGCCATGACGAACGAGGCTCTCGTGAAAGGTCTTTTGCTTACAACAAGTAACAAGGCTAGAGGTTGACTTCACTTTCATGAGAAAATCTTTCGGTTTGTCGTAGGAAGACCAACACTAAAGTAGGGTGCTTAGCATTTTTGGGAAATTCCGCTTGGGCCAGCGATTTTCGAAATACACCAATAAACCGGACGAAATTGCAGTTACCATTAAATCATTCCGTTTTCAAACCGTGAAACCGTGCGAAGGTCCTCACTGAAAAAGGGCCTGGAAACGGAAGAATCGGACAATTGGTGAAGGGATTTCCAAAATTCTGTTCCGAACGGAAATCAAGAGTACCTCCAGTGGTACTCCACAATTTTCAAAGGGATCTCCGAAAAATGCCGCCTCCATTGGACTTTCAACGGACGTTTTGGAATTTTTGGTCAGATGGTCAGCACTCGTAATGACTCGAACCAGTCATAAAAGGTGTAAACAATCTAATGTCGTAACGACTCAATAAACCAATCAGGAATCCAAGCAATGCACGCAGCCGACGCTATAAGGGCGGGAAAACTCCTGTGTGCAAAGGTAAATTGGGTTCAGTGTTGAGCATGGTAGTAGGTCGAGGAATTGGCGCGAGTTTTTGACAACTAATCAGAAAACGAAGCTAAGCAAATCTAAAACATATGCGAATTACCTTATTTACTCGATTGGATATTGTTCTAACTAGCTTTACTGTGAGTCTTTGTGTTTTAATTATGTTATGATCTTTCAGCTCAAGACAAGCCAGCAATACCTATTTGGTAAACGAGACAGCGCTAAACAAGGAGAGCCACTGGGAAAAGTTGTAGATATGGTGAGATCTGGTTTTCTTAAAGACTACTATCGGTGACGGTTACCTCCATGCACGCCACAAATGTACCTCTAATAAGCTTCCTACCCCGCTCCCCACGCTAAGGAATGGTGGAATGGCAGAATGGCAGGATATTCTGGGGCAAGCGGTTGTGTAAGCGTTCTTGATTCTGCAGTTTCTTTTCGGCTGGAGAACTGGCCTCGTTTGTTCAAGAGGTGGATAACGCTGTCCGCCGACTAAATCACTATCCAGCGGATACGCGCTACCAAAACCGATTGAGTTATCCAATGGATAGTGATTTATCCCCTGGATAGCGCTATCCGCCCTTCGAACAACTGGGGCCAGTTGTGCTACTTTCTGCCCATACGTGACGTGAACGTGCGTAAATAAAACGTGTTCTTTTAATACTCGTAATTTTGAACGGTGGGGACAGAAACAGTTTTAGATTAATGCTGTATTAATAATACCACTTTATGAGGAAACCATGAAAACATAGGAGTACTAAAGTTTGCTGATTTTCCTCGTGGATTGTCATTAAACTCTAGGGTCTCCAAAGAGCAAACTACGCTACAGATGCGGTCGGAGTGGTACTAAAGGAAATTAAAAATAATCGCAGGTTCGTGGAGTGATGAAAAACTGTCCGTTTTATCGGTGTTGTTTGTTGCGTGCAAAGGGAATTATAGTGTGGTGTGTTGCAAAATTGGGTAAACTATCGTTTGTTATCAATGACGTCACAGCTGATATGCTGGTAACGGCCGCCATTCTGGCATCGCGAATCAATCCCCTGAAAAACTGAACTCTTTTGCTGCGCAAACATTTTATTTTGTTGTGGTTAAAAAGTAAAATAAAGTAAAAAAAAACATGGTTCCTTTATCTCTTATAAAGATCGGCTCCACAGCTGCTGCTTTTACCAAAAGCATTCCCTATTTCACGTGAACCTCTTTGTTTCAAAGCGAATCCATGTGCGAAAATGCTGTGATGATTACTTTTACTTTACCTTTGAAGTGAAACTAATTTGCGTGCGGATCATCGGGGTTCAGATCCGGCTGTGACCATCAAATGGATTTGTCTTCGGTGACAGTCCCGAGTTCAAGCCCACCGCACTTGTAAATAGCCATCTGGGTGTCTTCTTCCAGTTGGGTTTCTTAGGCCTAGTTTATACGTCGAATTTAATTGAGACGAATTTCATTCCTATTAACTTCGTCTGTGAGACTTCAATACTCAGACGCTGTATCTGTCTGGGCTAGACAGGATACAACGTCTGGACGAATTTTAATTATGGCAGACGGTTTTATACGTCGCTATTCAGACGAATTTGATTCCTTGCATTAAATTCGTCTCGATTTTTTTCGTCTCAAATTCGAGGTATAAACTACGCCTTAACGTTGTTCCGTTTATTAGACTTGTTATTTCCTATACACGGCCCAACACACTTGAAGCTTTAAATATCACCGTGTGTAAATGACGTAAATAATAATCTTTTACTTGTTACTTTTTCTATCGTTGCGTGCTTTTGTGATGATAAGAATGCATTAAAGCGTCCAAGATCGAGCCCCTCCCAGTAGGAGGTAAGGGGGGTCCTTATTCCCTTTAAAAATTTGCTCGTGTTCCCTTGTTCCCGAAATTAGTTTCGAACTTTTCCCCAGCTTTTTTATCCCTAAAATGGTGTTCCCTTGTTCCCTGAGATATTTTGTCTTTGTTCCCCTGTTGCCTTGTTCCCCAGTTTAAATAAGCTATGTTCCGTTGTTTCCCAAAACCCTTGGGAGGGGCTCAGGATCATTTTTTTTTCTCGCATTTTATAGTTTACAGGTGTTATATGCTGTCAATGAATTTAATGGATTTTTCTTGAAAACTTCCTTCAAGGATGCCAGTCAAAAATTTGTAAGTTCTTCTGTGCTTTTTTCTCAAGTTTTCTGGATTGATGACTACAAGATACCAAAGACATTATCGATGTTAGATCATTTTGAGTTAATGGATCGATTAAGTGTCACGCTGTTTTAAAGAAAGAAGAACTGTGTTTTGTTGTTGTTGTTTTTTTCCTTTGGCTCGTTTAAGATAAAACCCAAGAGGCTGAGTTTGGTGCATTACTTTACAGAACTGTTGGATTCAAAAGACGGCTTGGTAAGTGTTGAATGAAAGAGCGGACGGCGTGTAGTTGAAGTTTTGAGGCCCTATCCACACTAATGCGTTTTCGCCAGGAGCTGTTTTCGCTTGAAAACGCATACCTTTTGATGCGTTTTTGCCTATCATCCACCCTAAAACGCGCGTAAACGCTGATGAAAATAGCATCTTTCGAAAACAACTTGTACACTAGTGCGCAGTCCCTTTTCTGAACTAGTGCCAGTTCTTTTTTAATTCCCCGCGTTTTCTTTGAGTGATTCAACCGTACAACATGTTCTCGAGACTGGAATTATGATAATCATATAATTTTAACTTGCTTGGAATATACTATTATCGTTATTCCAGTACACTCTGTACCAGGACCTGCTGAAACAGAGCAAATAAGATAAAAAAAATGTGCTTGTAATTTGGACTGGACTTGAACCCGCAACTTCACATTACGGAAATCACACATCACGGAAAGGTTTGTTACCACTACGCCACTGATCAACAAGATACCAACACACTCCACAATTAGTTTCTTAGCAACCTCTGGCATAGAATATCATTGCTTTACAGTAATTAGGCCTAAGCGCTTTTTTAAAATGTTTAGCTTTGTGTGGAGGTTTGTTTGAGACCTTTTCCATTTGTTGTCCAATTGCTTCTCAGCGAGTGATGACGTTGGTTTACAACAGGGTGTAGAATAACGCCTCAATTATATTTTTGCTTAAAAAAACTAGGTTTATCCCAGTAGTTGCCTGGTGGTCTAGTGCCAAGAGGAAAGGATTAGTCCGCGAACGGTCGCAGGTTCGAGTCCTGTGTCCAGTCAGTAGGGGAGTGCCTTTTAATAAAAGTACGATCATTTCCCAGAATTCTTTTCAGACTGCTAGTGTACTGAAATAACGATAATAGTATATTCAAAGCAGGTTAAGATTATATGATTATCATAACTCCAGTGTCGAGAACAGGTTGAACCGTAGCAGCTTGCTTGTTTACAGTCTCAATCTCTTTTTTTTTTTGGCGCCAAACGGTTCGTACTCGAACCAATCCACCATCGACAAGCACCAGACTCTCGTGCTCGTCCAACCCTAGTCATTTAACCGTAGTGTTGAATCTTAAATTCCCTAATTCGCCTTTTCCTTCAGAAAACGGGAGCAATGGTATTTGCGTTATCGCGGACTGGGATGGAGAGAAGCCACATTCAGTCTTTTGAAATTGAAGATCTCATAGGAAAGGTATGTCGAGGACATTACATGGCGCCGGTCGGAAAGAAGGAGCAAAATATTCACCACGAGAAAATGAAATTTATATCTTCAAGCCACCGTGCAATTTTCTATGTACTATATGGATAAAGTTATGCAAGCTAAACCAAACAAGCGACCAGTATCAGAAGCCAGAAGGCGCGAAAAAAACAAGCGCGTTTGGACATACGGGAAATACTGTAAATATGTTTTTCATATTTCACTAAAAAACACTGGCCTCCGTATAATAATAATGATATTGATAATGATAATGATAATAATAACAATAATAAGATATTATGCATGCCACGGTGGCCATGTTGTGTCCCATAATGTGACTCTATTCTTATGGAAACATTTTCTCCAAGAAAGTCTGCTCTGAGCCGTCTTGTGCTTGCTGTTGTATAAACAGTACATAACGACTGAAAAAAAGCCGCTTTCCAGCCTTTTTTCAAATCTTAGAAGTAGAAACACTTAGCAACTGAACTCAACTGAAGCTGTTTTTAAACTTTCATCAGACTGGTTTATCCGCAGTGCAGAACTTTAGCGATGTCTTGGTACCACATTACAGCCAAGAGGAACTTGAATCGTGCCTTCACTTTTATAGAAAAAGAGGATTGCTTTCAAAAGGTAAACTGTCATCTTGTTTAAATGTAGTTGTGAGTTGGTAACGTGCCGAGATCGCGAAGTGTCCACTGCTCGGTTTTTTTTGTTTGTTGTCTGACACGCGTGAGAGATCATTTTTCGGGGAATCTAAGCCCCGACGTGTTGCGGGAACAGTGTCTCATTTCCCACATCGGTGTTAATATTTGTGGGGAAAAAAGTTTCTGCTGCTTGCCGCATGAAGCTCATGTCTCGTCTGGTGGGTGGGTCGGTCGGTCGGTCGGTCTAAAAATGGTCCGGTCTAAAAATGTCGCTTCTCTCCCGATTGAAATAATCGAAGATCTTCCTGAGAGCTCCCCAGTGGTGAATGACCATCTCTGGGTTAGTACTGCAGACCAAGCAACGACAACATTTTCTATCATCCTCCTGGAATGCACGAATTTCGTGTTCCGCGGCGATCGATGCACTTATCAGCATTTTTTTCTGACAAGTTTAGTTTGCTCGTATGGGAAGAATTTTTTTATCCAACTGGTCATGGCGATTTTGAACCGGCTTTCTACGTTTAGTAGACATGCAAATTTTTACTTTTTTGTTGGAATCTGTGAGCTTTTTTTCATATAACTTTATGATTTTGCCATCATAATTGTGACAGCTCGACTCTCTTTTGACACAAACTAATTTGATGTGGAAACGTAGAAGTAGCCACATGCACGCCTTGCGGGCCTATGTTGATACCTTTTTCTCGTTTTCAGTTGTAAACCCACGCCTTATAAAGGAGGTGGCCTTCCTTACAGGATGCCAGCCTAAGCTCGTGAGGGATTTATGCCGTCTTGGATGAATTTTCAGGCCGTTAAATTTCTAAATAAAGGCATTTCTAAACTCTATGTTGAGCATCTTGCGTCTGTGTCCTTTTTTAGAAAGATGTATACAATAGACTGTCCCTTTGGAGACCCTACAAGGAAAACCCTTGTCTCGAAGAAGCCTTGACACTGAAAAGTTACCTGTCAGTGTAAACCTTTACACGCGCCCACTTAGATTCAGTTGCAAACACCAATAACTTCGCAAACTGTACTGAGTTCCCTCCCTTGCCCGTCCCAAGCCCCAGCCATTTTTCGTCTCTTGATTTCCGCCTCGCTCTGCCTGTGCCATCGCGCCCCGTTTACCAACTGAACGCATGGAACAGGCTAGACTGGATCTCAAAAATTCGTGAATTATCACAAGTTATGATTGGCTGAAGGATGTATTTCCTTCAGAAGGTGATTGGCTCATTATTTACTTTAATTTTGGTTTTACGACACTCAATTGAAAACCGCTGCGTGGCAAAAATTGCCTCCCATAAGTGGATTCAAGAGCTGACGTCTCTAACACAAGCCCTTGATTTTCCTGTTTGCTAGGGCTTGGCATCCACTGCAAATTTTCATAAACCAACTCCGTCTTGTAATGGAAATTTTGGGCTTTCTGTTTTCTTTACAATGACTAATTAAATTACGTAAACCCTAATAACTTTGAATGCAGGCGAAAGGCATGCCTTCGGGCGAAAACGATAACGATTTATAGTCGTGCCGACAATCATGATACAGTTGTTTACGTCAATTACTTACGCAAATAGAACAGTATTGGAAAAAATACAATGGTATTTGCACCGAAGTCCGTTGCATAGCGGTTTGGTTGGGGGCAAAACACATTTTGGGTATGAATATAAATATATTATTTATCTTCTTACCCAGTTCACCAATGGCTTGCCACGTTTTTTCATTAGTTGGATGAAAAACACCGGTTGTTTTTGTTGTCGCCAGGGCATTAGTCTTTTGTTGTGTACAAATTACTCTCGAGAAAACATCCAGGGAAAAAATTAATTCCAGCTTAATCAATTATAGCACTGCCTGGGTGATTTCTTTTTCACATGCTAATGTCTTGCTAAGTATTTTACAACATACCAAATTATACCTCACACGGGAAAGGCGAGAACCAGTTGAGGTGATTAAAAAAAAAAAAAAAAAAGACCTCGGTTCATTTCAATTAAAACGTATACTATTTTGTATTGGGCTACCGAGAATCGTGGATGCCTCGAACGCAAAGCGAAGCAAGTTATCTCAACAAAGGGTAGGCACGGTCCTCCAGGCACTCAACTGTAAAAGTTGCATCTACGTCGAACTTATTCAGCTCGTCCCTCTGTGTTGAAGTTCTTATATCTTCCTTAAGATCAAACCTGACAGGAAGAAACTCAGGCAAGTAGAATTAACGACTCGTTTTGTTTATTACATCAGGATGCCAGCCATTGTGGCCAAAAGACCACAGACTAATATTGTTATACGTTTTCGCTTTCTTCTTTTAAGGCCTAATAACAGCTGGAACTTTGGCGAAGGAGGTTTATGAAAAGATGGCTCCCCGCAGCTTAAGATTAAGGCGTAGTTTCACTATGTTCCTCTCGCTCGTCCTGTTGTTAGCGGCCACGAAATTTAAACGTAAGTAGTTCGGAAACTTGTGCCACGATGTTTGATTGCAATTACTGAGTGGCGACAGGAGAGATTGACGAATTTGCTTGCGTTCCGAGTGGATCTTCGATATAAAGTTGTACGCGTCCTTTTAAGTTTTCTCTCGGTTTAAATTGCCGTGCATCAATATAGTTCTTTTCGGAAGTTGGGATAACATATCGACAATGGATTATTATGGAAATGTGCGACAGCTGTAAATGATGTGACAAGAAATCCTATGCGATTCGCGATGAACTCGGAACGGACACAACTTCAGAAACAGCTAATTAATTTCGTTTGTGACTGGTGTTCAGTTGTTTATTAATAACAAATTTTGTCCTCCCTCTAAACATTACGTAAGTGAAATGAATTTCACTTTTACTTATGGTAAGCACATGGGTACAAATCAGCTAAAGATGGGAACGGTTCAAGCTACGTTTCGAGAATTGTTGAAAGGATTTCAGTTTTCGCGTTGCCCTGCGATCCTTTTTCGAAATTTGTAAATTGTTTGTGCAATCAACAGTTTTGCTTGATCGCCGAAGAGGTTTTCCTGCCCATTTTCGCAATCTTAGTGATGTGGCAGGGGAATGCGCATGTCCGTATTTTGCCTTCTGCATGCTAACCGTTTGCTGGAATAGAAATTTACATTTCATTAACTGCTTTTTTTCTTCCTGTCTCTAATCGTACTCTCTGCTTTACTCTCTAACTATAAATTATTAAAGTTACAATTCAGCCTGTGCGAACACTTCGAGTTAATAATTCCCCTCTGATTGTCGGTTTGTCCATATTGAGTTTAAATCGACAGTAAATTACTCTCGGGCTGGAACGACAAATGCAAGACATTTCCAATAAGCGTTCTATTCGCTTGTTTAGATATGAGAAACTAATTATAGTTAAATAGAGGATATTACATGGCCGCGCGGAGATAGTAAATTTCTCCTCGAGTGTTGAAAAATATCTCACGAGTGAGCGCAGCAAACGAGTGAAGTATTTTTCAACATGAGAAGAGAAATTTCATATCTCCAAGGGGAGAGTTTGCCAAGTTAAGATCCCAGGAATTCGTTTAGGTATCAATTATCGCAACTTTTAAGATATTTCTGCGTTTAAGGTAAAGGCATTATACTACACGCAAAGTTAATTTATGTATGAAATACTGTACTGATCCCTAGGCGACATAAAGGTCTCTTAGGAATTGTTCAGTTGTTAAATCTCGAACATATCTGCTTCAGTTCATCGTTTCTACTTTTCGTTGTTCACCCATGGCCTGTATATAACTTATATATCGTGCTTTAATCTACGCCAATCGGCAGAGCTTTGAACACGGAAATTACTCGGCTCGAAACAGTTGCAGTTCCTCGATCTTCTGAAATATTTAGCGGTTAGTTGCTTCTCACGTGCGCCCTCTTCAATTGTAAAAAGGAACTGTTGAAAGTTCCAAAATAAGTTTTCTTACGGAACAAATAATTTCTAGTTTTATAGGGAATCGCAGGTTCCCAAAATACAAAATTCTGAAAAGGCACCTTCCGTAATTTAATGGAGATAACAAAATGCATTTGCATCTAAAACCTTTCTGAATTTGTCGGAGATCTAATTTTACATGTAGCAGCGGCATTAGTGTTTATTTTCCTGTATTTTTATTGGTGCGTGGAAAGAAAGGACTTGATTCAGTTCCCTGTCAGCTACATTTTTCACTCAGCGTGAACGCGCGAACTACTGGCACATGCGATGGTATCAAAGCCGATTCAGTGTCTTTTTATATCACCTGTGCCTCTACGTGGTTTTGAATACGTTCAAGCGGATAACCTAATGGCGTGCACGCGGTTTTAACCGCATCAAATTGGCAATCAGTTATGTTTCATTGTACCCCAATAACAGAGCGTTAAGATGCAGAGCTCTTTCCCATTTGTACCTGAAAGACTTCAAACTCTTAAAGCCACGCTGGAAACTTTGTCTTTGAATGTGATTATTGACATGTTTTAATGCGGCTGCAAATAATCCCGAGGGAAAGAGAAGAAAAAGAACGAAGAAATCCAGGCTTGAACGGGGACTAAAACCCGTGACCCTCGATGGCACTACACGTATGCACACTGCTCTACCAACAGCTAGGAGCTGGTCATTTTTCTTTTCTTTCCATGTTCCTCAAGAATGCGAAGAGCTATTAAGTGACGTACTTTCCTTCATTCGTCAGAACCGAGGAAGCCTATGGAATAAATCAATCAGTACTCCAGGCGAATACATGCACCCGGCGCCGTGCGCTCGAAACGATATAAGGGACCTTAAGATCTACGACGGAAACGTCAACGACAACGCCACAAAACAATGATATAATTGGTTAAAAGAGGCAAAATAATCGTGCTGCACGTGCAGCACGCATTGTAGTTCATATTTTTGCGGTACTCAGCATAACGACGACGTGAAATCACCAAATTTGTGGTTGTAACGACAATGTGTGCATGCATCAGAGAATCTTTTTATTCTCCTTTTTTACTCTGAACCCGCTGGTACCAATTTATTTTTAGGATACTTCGCTACTATTGTAAGAGCTAAAGGAGGTGGAAAAATGGCGAAAGACTTAAATTGTGAAATGTTGTATTTTGAGGTATCAGCACGGGTTAGGGTTAGGTTTTTAATTATTATTAATTTTTTTTAGGGGGGGGGGGGGGGGGGGTTCGGGACCCTCGACAAATCTCTCGGGAAAACACATTTGGTGTTAACTAGCAAAGCACTAAGCGTAGTACAGATACTTCCGACATATTCTGGGATAAAATACTTACCAAGGTTTTAATCTTCTTTGTTGGAACTTTTATAAGAGTGACTTAGCTTTTAAGGGAACCTGAAGGGCAAGCTTATTTGATTAAAAAAAAAATGCTCATTCATTTGATAAGTATTGCATGAGCGTTCGACATGCTTAATAGACATAATCTAGTAACTTCCCATGGTTTAATCTCGTTTATTAAAATGTTTAGGAAGAAGTTTTCAAGAAAATTGAAGGACAAGATTAGTGGGCTAGACTTTCATTGATAAGTGAAGGTGGCCCGAATCCCAGTTACCGATATAACTGGATAAACATAATCGTCTTTTAAACACCTGCGCGCCCTTGAACTGTTTGCAACGAAGATACTTTGTTTTGATGTAAAGAAGATCGTGAGTTTTAGGTTTTTTTAAGGGTGATTTAATGAAGGGATGAATTTATCAGTGATGGTGCTCGCATACTCAGAAAAAGGATGCGACTGCTCCCAATGGCAGTCGAACCTATGATTTTCCGATTTCTAGTTCAGATGGGGGACGGCTATGGAGTTCCTTTTATAGAGTTAGTGTTATGCCTCCAAAATCCTGAATTCATGATTTTAGAAGGGTTAGCTTAAAGCTTAGTGATTAGGTCTAAACCATGATTTAAGAGTCAAGTCGGTTCATTTAATGTTGGCTTTCCAGAATCTTGAATTCAGGATTTTGGCAGTCGTTAACTCTAAGTCATAACTCTACTGAAATAACTCTATTGCTAGTCGATCTCGTTCAGATGCCCTACCACTGAGCTATGGGAGACCCCTTGGGAGCTTGCTCATTCAACTAGA
>BLFK01000980.1:849705-869545 GCA_014634185.1 Astreopora myriophthalma | reverse complement strand
CCCCCCCCCCCCCGGAAAGCTGGAGGAGAGTGCCTTTATCACTGCGCCATCTCCGCAACTTCTCAAGTTTCGACTGCACTAGAAAACGACTGGAAACGATCAAAAGCTATACTACACCCTTTCAAGCCCACACACCTTTACGTTAATGCCGTGGAGTTTATATTAAGGAATAAATGCTATCTCCCGGGCAGCTGACACTTTAAGTCTGTTTGTCATTATCGCGTATTTTCAGTAAAAACTGTGAGCGATTCTTGGCGGCAACACGAAAAGACAAAGGACGCAGAATTTATCCCTGGTATAGTCACTTCATCGCTTGAGCTGTTCGAATGCATGATTATGAAGTCCGTTTTTAGTGGGTGAGGCTGCAGAACAACCATTCAGAAAAGTTTAACATTGAGGAGGACTCGCCAGGTAGGATCGCATGACTACTGTCGCGTTTCTGAAGCTCCGCTGAGATAATTGGCGCAAACAGAGCAAGATGAGAAGCCAATGGAAAATGATATAAAGTTGTCACTAAACTTGGAAACGACTTCGGAAGTAGGTTTAGCGAAAAGGGTATGACGTAGATTAGCCGTCACACAGGAGGACGTGTTTATATATAATGATTAACGGCAATGACGCTTTCCGTGTTTAGCTATTGTCAAAATCTGCCAGGAAACCTTGTCCCCCCCAACCCCCCTCCACCCTTGGTGTTCCACGGGTTTGTGGACTTTTTTTGTCTTTTCCGTGCTCGGAAACCTATCATTTTATGCTATCGATCACGGTAAATGATGTTTTCGTCACGTTTTTGCAAGGGGAAAATTATTTTATTGTTATTTATTTCTTTTATTTCGCTCTCCTAGGTAAAAAAACATTGCAAATGCATGGGAAAAACTAGTGATCCCAGTTGCATTGCAATAATTCTAAAAAGATTTATCAAGGCTTTCTAAATGATCAAGAAAGTTACTATTTCCTCACAAAAGTGTCAATAAACCAAGGTTAACTTACCAATGGTTACGTAACACGTAGCACGTAACACCGTGCCTAACACTGAACCGCTCAGGTGACTCACATCTTTTTATTATTATTATTATTATTATTTAATTGCTTACTCTATTTTGTTACTGCTCCTATTTGTTTACAATGTATTTGATGCAGTACTCCTTAGCTTGCTTCTACCTTTAAACAATACACCGCGCATGACACGCCTATGAATACAATTAGAAGAAGCATTATGTACTAATAAGCACATGCTTATACTTTTCCACTATCTTAAAACTTTTTACTTCACGTCATTGACAGAAAAGGCAAAACGCAAGTGTTCCTAAGAGCGGCTCCGCCTAAATATCGACTAAACCGGAAATAGCCTAAAAATGGAATTTGTTCAAATTCGCCCAGAATGAAGTTCTTAGTGTAACTAAGTAGTGTATGGGGGACTGGGACAATTTTATTCATATATTCAAAATGGCTTACCGCCTTAGCTTACAGCTCCACCCTAAGGCACCTGCAAGTTTGATGTTTATTAACTTATACTGAGCTCGAGCCAAGACTGTGGATGATTAAGCTGCAGGCAAAACTTTAAATAGTCAGTGCTATCTGTGTAAACGACAACTCTTTCGTCAGTATTTCTTCCCTGAAAAGACTTCAGACATTTTAACAAATATTTCTCAACCAATTTTGCATGGTTCCGGGAGTTCGAGCCGTTCCAAAATTTATGAGCAAATAACACTGAGCGTAACTTGAAATTTTGAGCTCTTCAAATGACGGGTGCGTTCGATTGGCCCTATTCCGGAATAGGAGTACGAAAGTTCACTCCGAGAAATAACCCTTAGGAGAATTTTGATGTTATCAGAATACAAAGGAGATTTACAGCTTCGTTTCGCGACAAAATGCGTATAGATATATCTTCCCAAATTAATCTAGAGAATCTAGAGGTTATTCCGTCTATTCTTGTTCAAGAATAGAGTCAATCGAACTCGCCTTAACTAGAGACATACGTGTAGCATTGAAGAGGCGAAATATGTTCTCGATCATGCCTGACGGGAGCCTTTATAAGCCTACTTAGACCATTCATGCAGTGTGCTTGTACACAAAAGAACGAATCATCCATTGCAACATGCATTGAAGAAAAGTACTGCGCAAAATTTCTTCCGCAGACATAAGTCAATTCATCTTGCACAGCTTAATGGATGTAGCCCATGAGGAGAGCGGCATCATAGCAATTGGTAACCCCACCCGTAAAATATTTGCATTTGACACCGGACTACCTTTGGTTCTGTAAGGGTTACGTACCCTCCTTTTTGTATACACGCCCTCTTTATGTAAGATGCTAATCAACATCGTATGTATAAACGTAGAAGGTTTTTGAACGATTTAGCACTAGGACAAAATAGTTCAAGATTTGAATTACCTTCTTGTTTCACAATGTTCTGCAAGTTCTTCATTCCAAACATTATGAAACTGACCGCTCGTAGCGGCATAAGTACACCACACCTGTTTCGTATTTTATCAGAGGAATGGAAGCCTTCCACTATTGATTTATCCGCAGCTGGAGATTACTGGAGTAAAGTTAAGGGAGAAAGATATTTTATCCTCAACGAGTTGTAAATACATAAAATCAAGCGTATTCAATGCTTAGACTAGGAGCCGTTCCTCTTTTGCCGCTTTAGTCCTTCGAGCGCGATGCGAAAATAAGAACAGGTGTCGGCGTTGAAAAATATGTGTGCGAAATCTGGGCGCGAGATTTCGCACAGCCATTTTTCAGCGGGCCTGTTTTTATTTTCGCATCGAGCTCGAAGCACGAAAGCGGCGAAAGAGGGACTGCTCGTAGTCTATTCAATGACCAGTTTCTTGCGATAAACGAATCAAAGTAACAGCCTTTAAAGCGCACATGGTGTGTGCGGAATGTGACATTAATTAACAAAGTACATTTTAAGTGACCTTTTTGTTTGCGATTAAACCCGAAGAATAACTATTAGGAGATGAAGAGGAGGCTGCCTTTTGGATCGAAAGTGTGGCGGCTTACTGAATGCCTTGAAAACTTCAAATGTGCTCAAGGAATGACCGCCAACTGACTGACCATCTTTACTGATAGCTTTATAAGACTGATTACAATGAGTTGATTCTTCCATAAAAAAAAGAAACAAACAAACAAACAATAACAACAACAACAACATGCAACGTCTATTCCGGAGCAGCCACCGGTTTCCCCCGTGGGGATGCCGTTGATGGGAATAATCTCCCCCGGGCGATTTCAGTGACCAGGACAATTTCACTGTTTGTAAGATATTAGATAAGGATTTCTACTGGTTTCAGCTGTAGTTAATTGACACCACACAAGAACTATGCTTTCAATTTGTGGGCGTAGATTTCCACCAAAGTTGACCTTTCTGTTGGTGAAAGAACGCGAATGCAATGGCTTTCGTAATGAGCTTACACACTTTATAGCCATCAGTTCCATAAAGCGTTTACCTTATAGGATTTAAAGCCAGCTTCAGTTACATTCCCCTTTCTTTAAACTGTGGAAGGGTGGGAATACTACTCGCGTCCCTCGCTTTAATCAACAGAAATTTCCTCACGCACTCGATCTCCAGACTGTGCGTCAGACGTAATCGCACGTAATCGTAATTTACGGCAATTCAGGTTCTTTGCACAGATAACAATTTAAGTCGTCGAATTGCTGGAATGTCAGTCTCCAGGCACTCTGGTTCTTCTTGATGCAGATGTACAACAGATGTTCTTATATTATTATAATTTTGGCACCTGGTTCCGTTATACATTCATTTCATTTCATGTTTACAATGTTACAATGTCAATGTAAGTGACTTTCGACTAGTAGAATGGCCAAACTTATGAGTTTAATACTGATTAAGGGAAACAAAACAAAAATAATCTTAAGGGAGATGGAATGGGGAATGTACTGGAAATGTAGATAGGGTGACAATGTATGTCCTAAGAAAAACATGGTTGCCTATTTAACATCTCTTCACACCAGAAATTAGTGGTATTTACTCTCAAACTAATACAACAGAAATGGGGGCCAAACAGCGTGATTAAATTTGTAACAAATTCCTAAAGACAAAATCGCTTTAACTCCTACGCAATAGTTGGGTGATCAGCAAAGCAGGCCGGATTATGCAAAAAGATCGTGACAGATGATGAATTTTATGTTTTATGACGCGGGCATTCTCGAAAAAAAAATCCGAGTTCTCGAAACAGGAGTCCGAAAATATGAGTCCGATCAGTAGTTAGGATTCTGGCTACAAATGCGGTGATTTGGATGCTGTCTAATTTCCTTCACGGAAAGTCCAGGAAAATTTATATTAGATAAATTCAGACTTAACAACAATAGTGGTATAACAAAACTACACGCCCGTAGTTCATTACGTCTAAGGGTATACGACGATTTGTTAAGTGCGGTCTATAAAATAAATGAAGAAAGGTCTCCCCATTCTGAAAGCATCCGTCGTGCTGGTCGAATGACCGTTCGATCGAAATAAGTTGTTCTTTGATTGAGACAAGTCTTGATGTTTAAAACATGAACTGGAGTGGCAGTGGAGACTACGCAAGCACTAAGGAAAGATTTCCTTTCAAAACTAAGTACAGACAGGGAACAAGATGATTTGATTTCATGAAAGAGTTTGATTTAATGAACTGTTGATAGCAGTTTTCATGATAATAAGAGAGTTAGTATTACACAGGAAATAATTTTACGATAATTAAATCAAGTGATAAATCAGTGCAAGTAACGTCTCCAAATCTCCAAAAGAGGATCGCTTTCAATACCACCATTGCCAAGCCAGGTTTGAGATTTCGGATGTGATAAAAGATTTGGTGTGAACTCCTGCATCGGTACAGACTTCAAACTGTTCAATAAGCTAGTTTCCCACAGTGTCTAACTACAGTTTTAATTACTAAATAAACTCCCTTCGTGTCTAATGCTAAGTCGAAAGTTCAGAGTGCGTTTGGCGAGGTAATTAGGACGCTTGCTTGACGCATGGCGACAACATCTTTTCGACTAAGTTTCCACCAGGTGTGTCACACAGCTTGATTGCTATTTTTATGACCTTCCCAATTTGTCAAGAGTGACAAAATATTCGGTGGCTATTTATCTTAACTGTTATAACTTCCCGTGATGGGTAGACGACGTAAACAGCTTCACGGAGAGCGAATAGAGACACGTAGCTTCGCACTCTGTCTGTCTCAAAACTTTTGAACAAGCTAATGACATAGACCCAGGGCTCGCAAAGGCATATAACGGACCGTACTGATAACGTGACGAGAGGAAACTATACGAAAAAGGAAACAACCCTGCCACTCACTGATCACGCGATCTCGTAAATAAGGGCCCTTAAAATACAATTGACGTTTCGTATTTTTTTTTATAAACTGGGGTAATATAAGACCGTCGATAGCCAATGCGATGACATCTGCAATAACAGGCAGCTCGACATCTTATATTTCGCATAGTTGAATAAATGAGGCATTTTGCTGATCGTGTTAAGCGGCAACGCCACAAGGCTTCAGGGCAGAGAACCGAGCTCAAGGTAGAATCGCAAAGGATAGTCAGCTGTAAAAAGGGAGAGCGTGCAAAGCGAGGTGAGTGCCTGACCAATTTTTTTTCCTTTTTCCGGCGAAAGTCTGCCTTGGCTGAAGATAGGGAGATACACTAGCGCGCAGCGACTGGTCACACGTCTTTGAACATCACCTACCCTCATAAGGAAAAGTGGAACTAAATGTTACCACACCTGGGAAGCAGCTGCAAATTTGACGCAAAGTGACGCTTTTAAAGTGGACTTGACTTGTTCAAATTTGGGAAACAGCTCCCCTGCAGTTCGAGTATTTGACCCGATCTTCCGTATCAAGCCAAAAACAACCCCAGAAAAACGAAACTTCCTCTGACCTTGATTCTTCACGTCAATTCACGTTAATTCTTCCCGTTAATTTTGTTTGCACAAGAGCCACCTTTTACCTGTATAAAGTGAATTTTTAGAAGCACCCAAGGGGAAATTTTCGTTCTTTACAACATAGAGTGGTTTCCATACCTAGGTTATGAATCAGATCTTAAGCAATGTTTGGATGTATTAAAAGCTATTGACAATAGTATATGTTTGGATTCTTTAGCTGAATAGGCAGAATTCACTAACTGATTTCGTCTTTCCGAAAATCGGCTAGCTAACCTTTTTCCATCCAAGTATGAACATATTTAGCTTTTCGAAAACCAAAGGGATTAATCACTTCATAATAGGGAAGTTCCAGATCAAATTTTATTCCAGAAAACTCCAGCTTTTCCAAGACCTGAAACGACCTGTTGGGTGCCCCAGAATTTTTGAAGTAGGAGGGCGGTAGACAACACGGTATAGATGTCAAATGATGCTTCCTCGCATAAATCCGTTATCGCCAGAAGATTGTCAGGATTGCTCTGATTTAAAAGCCAAAACCATCAATAATTTACTTCTCACACAAATAGTTTGAGTGAGATTCCGACACGTTCACAAGAAGAGACAATTATTGCCCATACCAAACGCCGGTGCATCTCACAAATCGGCTTTTTTAGGGGAGTAGAAGATGCAACGCTATTTTGATATACAATATAGCGATATTTTGTTGATGATAACTTCTTTTCACAGCTTAGAAAAACATGAGGGTCTTAGCGTTCATCTTCAATAAGTCCCAAACGTGCCTATTTGTTGAAATGAAAGCTGACTATAAACTTCCCTTCGATAAGCTTTGTTATCCTGTCTAAAGAGCGAAGGCGGTTTTTAATAATTCAGTATTGTGTATCACTGGATGAGACCACTAATTGTAATATTGCGACCAGTCAACATAAAGTTGCCTTCTTGCATGCTTAGAGTACGTGAAACTGAAACAGCTAATGAAGACGTGAAAGGAAACAGATGAAAAGGATCATCAGGCAAATGCAAAACAAGAATTGAATTTTAATGCATTGAGAGCGATGCCATGCCATTCCACACACATTGTTGTAATAGCTAATAAAGCTATGGGTTCATTGTACAGTTAAGTCACTGCAAGCATGTCTTAAGTTACTATTCCGGCAAAAGGCTAAACGAGTGACCCTTCGAAATGTTGTTACGACGCTTGTCAGTCCTGGGCGTTAGGTTTTATGATCGTGTTCACTCAGAACTACGACTATTTTGAACGTCTCTTTTCATCTCCTAAACACTGTTACTTCAATTCAACACAATTCAAAGCCTCCGAACAGCACTCTCCCTGAAAGCTACATTCGATAATCTTAAATGAAAATCCCAAAACAGGATTAAAATCATTCCAACAGAAAGCCATGGCGTTGAAATATTTTGGGGCAGCACTCTGATTCTGGTCTGCGCATGAGTGGAATTCTCAAACAACTACATATGTTTAGAAAGAGCCATTACAATGGGTTGGCATTCCTCGTTAGACACATTTGATTACTATGAAAACTATGTTCAAGAGGACCTTTCGCCATGTGCATCACACGGTGTAATTTTTTTCAAAACATCTGTTTTTTTCCTGACCTGAAAACAACGGAGCTGTACAAAAATCTGAAAAGTTCCCCAAAATGTTACTCTTGAAGTGCTTCTAAAGTACAATATCCGAGAGAATTTGGCTTTGAAACGCTTAGAAACAGGCATTGAGATGCGGGGGTTGAATACTTAGCGCATTGCTTGAGAGCGTAATCTTTCGTTGGATATTACGTTATTTACCTACGTCGTAATTTACTTACTGAAGAATTTATTTATGTCTGTTTTAAATCGGCGGAATTAATAGGCACATTTCACGTCGCTTTTCCAACCTACGTAAGATAAAAAAGGTATTGTAAAAGTAAATTCCTCAAACAAGAACCGGTCCAAATCAGCGACCCTGACCTCAAAAACACGACTCGAGGACGATTTGACGTTTAATTTGCCATGTCGTGCTTTATCGGAACCACGTTTGCTATGCACTGATAAAGATAATCTGTGGTTAGAAAAATATTCACCGAGGGTAAGAAAAACTTCATTGTTCACATTTTAGACTTCAGTTTCCATAAACTGCATAGCCACGCAATTTATTGTGACTTGTCTCCTAACAAAACTATCATTATCAACAAAATCGCTTCGACGAAACAGTGTCAAGAGATTTCTATAAACGTCAGTTATTTCGTTTTTCCTGATATACCTTCAATTGTGTGGGTAAGGCCCAGCAATTTGCTCTTGTTACGCCTTATTGGAGGCAAGCTTAGTATAAACTGATAAAAATGACATTGAGAGAAATCAGGGCTTACAAATGCCCCTAAGCGCCATGCAGCTTATCGTAAGCCAATATTATAGTGAAATTGTCAAGAGGTGAATGGCCTAAAAGAAGGAGAGAGAGAGAGAGAGTTCAGTTTCTGAACATGATGAGGAAAGAAGAAAATATTTAAAAAGATCTGACGCTCCACAGCAACATTCACCTGTTGTTATCCTTGTGAAAGTATATTATCCCTGTGCTCAGTGGTTCCCGGGCTATGAAATTTGTTTTTCTTCGCTCGCCTGGGGAATCGTCTAATCATGAGAGGCGAAGCCGCGAGAAAATACGCGCGGGTCACAGCAGAACCGTTAACCGGCAAGGAAAGCCTCTGGCATCCAGGATAGATCAGTGTTGTTACTGTCGAAAATTTGCTGAATTCGTGACTTGCCTCCAGCGATGTTGTTGATTGCTAATGAAATATGACGCGCGCGGAGGTGCTGATTGTAATCAGTTTTCCTGCGAAAGAAGAGACACTGACCATAATTGATGTCTGATGCGAATTTCTGTTATATTGCTGTTGGATTAATGAATTTTCATGCAAGTATGTTAGTATACCCCCATTTTAGACAAGGACAGGAGCCTTAATCATTTTTCTACAAAGTCGATGGGTCTATATCAGTGTAACCTATTTCTACTCTGTGTGCACGTAGCCGGAGGCGATTGGCCCAGAAATGAACGACACTGTAAGCTATAATCCGCGCCTATACTTCTGTTGCCTTCTCGAAGTGACATAGTAATCTATATTTGGATTGATTTTCCACCCCTAGAAACAAAGTCGATCGGTGACACGTTTGTGTGCCAGCCACAAGGACGGTGGACTCAAATACATATTTGTGTAGGTAATTTAGAAAATGATTGAGTAATTTTCAGTTCTTCTGAAGGTCGAGTCAAGGTAATTTAACATCTTTTGTCTTTGAACAAACCTTCGTTAAAGGCATGGTTAAGAATAGGCTTCATTCAACATTGATCATTTTTTTGTTGTTTTTTGTTTGTTGTGCACCTGGCCTCGAATGCTTTTTTAAGAAAACAGCCATTTTCTCCTCGCTATTAATGCACGGTCCAACTTGGCAGAATTAGCAGTCACTAGACTAGTCTCTTTTGGGATGCCAGGGGGAGCGTTGCGTGACATCCCGAAAGACGGCTGCGAAGGAGAGTATCACTAGACCTGCGACACTGCCAATCATCGCCTTCAGGAGCCGGAGGCCATAGTGGGAGCTTCCATATGTTGTAATCCGAGCCACCTGTACAGGTGTAGATGAGTTTGTTCTTATTTTTTGAAATTCCCCTGAAACGTGGTTGCCGTGGTTGCAAGAGCTCTCCTCTGTACAATACGAGCTATCAATGTTTCGTTAATATAATGCGCTTTGACATTTCGTTGATTGATTTTGATTGACATTTAGTTGTGTAATTCAATGGCAAAATGGGACAACTTTTAGGCTAGAAAAACTTAGAGTTTATTCAGGGAGAACTGAATGTAACGTTATGTTTTGCTGACCTGTTTCGCTCACCTGTTTCTGGCCTATCTGAACTGTTTGACCCGTGTTTACCGAAACCGATCTAACTGGATATCATCAAAGAAGTAAGTGTACATTGCTGAAAATTGCTCCTGCGTTTATGTAGCGATCGTCTTAAGGTTTTCATTGAAAATGTTATGTATTACTTTTAGATCGAATAATAATTCAAGTCAATTCAATTAAAGACACAATTATACGATTGGCGTAGACCAGTTGGATTGTAGAGAACCAACTTCACAGTCTGGATCAAACAGCTCAACTTCACATGCGTTTATTAACATTGAAATCATGCCCAATATGGGTACACACAAGTAACGATTCACTGAAATAAAAGTACAATAGAACACACTGAAATCAAAGTAAAACCGACAAAAGACCTGAACTGCTTACAAACAAACACACACGAACAAAATAACTTACAAGTTTTTCGTGTCTGATCCACAATCGAAAACTTCAAAACACGAACACAAAAACATCCTGTCAACTCTATTGAAAAATCAACAAGTGCGGTCCAATGCGGTCAGCGGTGCACTCGATAAACTCAACAAATGCTAACATGGATCGTGAACCGTTTGCTGAACCAATAAATCGCTGTCATGCTAAGCCATTTGATTGGATGAATTGGATGAACGTGCTTATCTCTGTTTTTTAGCGTGCGGAATGTCGTTCCAAAAATAGCTCCGTCTACTCCTGCGTTAGCGTGCTTTGCTGTGCTAACGTTTCACGAAAATTATTTGACTTCGGATCCCCGCTTTGCCTACACGTCCATATGGCGGCTTACCGTAATAAGGTCTATCATGTTTTACTGATGTTCTATTCTCCAGTATCTGTTTTGACCGTGTATTAAGGCAGTTTGGCACACAAAAATTCGCTGTGTATGACTGGTGCCAGCGACTCGAGGATTTGAATGGACGTGATAAACAAATACTTCATAGAAAAGAGGTGGCGTACGATGCAAATTGTTTCCATTTCAAAGCTGAAGGCAATAAGCCAAATACAAGTATGAAGAATCATTCCAGTGGACATGCGTTTTTACCCAGAATATATTTTCTGCTTTTGCTATGGGAAAGAAATGCTGGATTTTGCAATCGTTATCTTTTGTATTTTTTGTAAATATTTTTGTCCCGATGCGCGCTTGTGTTCATTAGAACTGCATCGTGGTAGGGTGCTAGAATACCAGTCGTCAGGTAAATGATCAGCCATTTTGGTCATTTTGGAGAGTCAGTGTGAAAACTTCGATCAATTTTCGGCTGTAAGTTAAATATCGCAGCTTTCAAAAGATTAAACATTCTATAACAACTCTTAAAAGGTCGATTTTCAAGGTGAAATTTTTGAAGAACTGCAATGGTTAGTGTTTCCTTTGGCAGGGGTCGGGTTAAGGCACCTATTTGGTGGATTCTTATGAAACCGTAAGATCTCATGTAGGGAAAACCGGAAACCACTCCAGGAAACGTTCAAAGCACGTTCAGGTTGTTAATGGACCGTATTAGCTTCTATTCCTTCGCTATAAAAGTTAAACTCCAAAACGAGAAACATTCATTTCGTATTTGTCACGTCAATAATTGCGTTTTCTGCAATACTTAACTTTATCATAGTGCGACACCCTCGTGGAGGTATTCTTTTTACCGAATGACATTATTCGACATACTCGCCATGAGAGGGTTCGACATACTCGCCATGAGAGGGTGGACACTAAAATGCCAAGCCAAGAAGATTTTATATACTCTGTATTAACCAAATGAAGTGCCCGACACGACATCTGCTCCTACAAAAAGAAACAAAATGCAACCGTTGCCAAGCGTGGGAGCATTTGTTTGTGTGGTTTGTTTTGTTTTGAAAACAAAACCTGTTTGACGTGATTGCAGCTAAGCGGTTGGTAGTCATTACGTAAGTTATTGGGGACCTTTAGATTAGAGTAAAAAGTTTTCCGCTCTGAGCATGCTCAGTTGGGACCTAATGCGCGTGCTCAGTGGACAGTTGGAGTATCGACGGCTTGAAAGTTTACGGAAGCGACCGTGTATCGGATAATCAATGTTTTATTTTATGATATAATTATTCGATCTGAAAGGAACAAAATTACATAACAATCACTGAGATATTCGGATACGCTGAAATCTCTCAACAAATGAAGAGAAAATGATCAAGATAAAAGACTGAATTGAACTTACTTCTGTGACGGGTTTCCGTAAACCACAAAATCTTGAAGCTGAAAAAACTTAAAACGGAGAAACTTAAAACTGCTGAAACTTGACTGACTTAATCTACTGAAACCGGTTAGCGACTGACTCACATCCTTTCAAAACGTGCTATTAACTAATGTGAAACTTAAGCCCTTTTTTCTCGAATTAAATCTATTAAAATGTCAATCAAAGTTTTGTGCGTTTCCGGTAACAATTAATTTATTAATCTGTTCTGTCGCGGTAACACTCAGTACGGAAAACTCGTACTCCAATCTGCAGGTCGCTGGTGACACGACTGGCAACGACATCAGACAGCTAAGCTAACCGCGGTTGAGTTTGTGTGTTGACTTCACGGAACAACAGAGAGAAGTTATAGATTATTCCGAGTGACTTGCGACTCTTTCTCTTCACCTTCACCTTTCTCTTAATAAAATTGAACTTAGATGACGTTACCTAGCCAACCTGGCAATCTTCTAGACTATTTCTTTGAATCTATAAACGATCGACTTTACTGTTCCCTTTTCGTCGGTGAATCAAAGTAAGTAACGAATGGCCATTGACAATCAGATTCGATTTCAGAGGTTAATACTCATTGGCTTCTTACTGGTCCTCGGAAGCACTGTTAGTGAAAAAAGATTGGTTCAAACTGGTAAAGCATATTTTGAAGGTTGATAAAGAGGTATTACATGTATTTCTCAACTAATCGGGACAAAGCGAATTGAAAATTACGGTAGAATGTTAGACGAAATTTTAGTTTGCCCGTTACAGTATTGGATTATCTTCAGGATAATCGTAAAAGATAAGTGCAAAAGGATAAAGGAGAAAGGAGAATGAATGCACCTGGGACTTAAACTACATTTTGATATGAAAGGCAGGGCTTTGATTAGTATCTCCCATTCAGTAGTAGTCTGGGAAAGTCCCCCGGCACAATCACATTAATTAAGTCATCCCTCATCAAAGGAGTTGTTACAGTGAGGCAAAACATGCAGTTAGGACAGTAAAAAAGAACTCACTGGAATCTTCCACACTTTTGATCTGTGTTTTGTGAGGCAGACGAAACAAAGGACAGTGAACAAGAACTCACTGAAGTCTTTCACACCAGTACAGTACTGCTCATCTATATGTTTACAAAACCGTGCGTACATAAGATGGAGTCTTCCCGCCGGTGCCCGCACGGTTGATCTATACACCAGAGTTTAAAAGTGACTGATTCTGAATGACAGTCTAAACTACATAAACAAAATGGACACCTGGGCGAACAATTACAGAATTCTCAAACAGTATGTTGAACGTGAAATGATTAGTTTATCGGTAATGACGACGGGGATACTCTGAAAAAAATAAAATAAAATTGCACGCAGGAACATCTGAGTGAGTCGTGCGAAGATAAAGTCATGATATGAATAAGAGGAAGTCGAAGCACTTGATTAACGCCGGCGCCGCCAATGCTAATCACGGTAAATGTGGCTTGTTCATGATTTCGGCCTTGGACCGATAACAGTCTTCTTTTATCAGTCGGTCAGGTTAGCTCAATTTGCAGACAACAATTTGCAGGCTTAGGGCGACTTTTTAATCCTTCCAGAAACTTAAAAATGGCTTTTCAGACAAAAAGCATGTTTTTATCATTTACAAAGTGTCCAATCTAATCAGGTGCCGAACTCTAGAAATGGTTTCTCCATTTTGCTTGCAATCTTGTGCTGCACTCGGCTTAACTTCCACAATGAAATATTCTGTTCATAGACGAATAAATGGCATGTCAGGCGTGATTGAAACGTCGCATTTTATATGTGCGAATCCAATTCGATTTAAGTCGACCCTAATAACCAAATACCTAAATTCGATAGATGATTTAGACGTCCGTCAGACCACTAAAAATAGTCACTAATGGTGTATGCAATGTCAAGTAATAACAGAAAAGAAAGAAATTCAATGCGCAATATAAAAGATAAAACAAATGAACTAGAAAAATCAATTTCACTTCTATCATTGTGTCAACTTTGCCCAATTTTTTTAGGGATAATAATCACATGCCTTTTTTTAAAGAACTTCACAATGCATGTTCCAAATAGAACGTTTTCTTTGACTGTGATTGTAGGTTCAAGAAATTATCTACCTAGAATAAAAATAATTCTGTATTACGGGGAAGCAGCCAAGATTTTTTCACGACGCCTTTACCCTTTAAGACTCAAAGGATCGAGTTTCATGCAGTGAAAGTCTGCAACTGCGTTATCACGATTCGGCACATGCAAATTGTAGCGTTTCAGTGAAACAAACATCGACGCACTGAATGCAAAACTGTCGAATTGAATTGATTCCAGGTTAATGCGACTTTGAAACGACGCACTTTCGTGAGGGTGTTTAATGGGGGTGTTGGATCACATTTCAAGGGAAACAAAATAGTAGTTTTCACATTTCACGGACAATAAAATAGGCAGTTCATGCTTCTGAAAAAAAAAACCGTTTCACGCGAAAAAATACGATGGCTTTTTCACGTTTCACGGGAAAATAATACGCAATTCACAGCTCACGAAAACACCTTTTACCACCCTCTTTCGTCACATTGTCCGTCAATCTGTATTGAAATTACTTGTAATTACAGTTTCAGCGAGAGAGGAAAGACTGATGTTAGAAACACCTACTCGAACATTCTGTGGGAAGAACATACAACGTCATTCTTAGAATAAAAGCTGCCGCACGTTATCGATTATTTAAGCAATCATACCGTCATAACAACAGGATCCAATTATGGAAAACGCTTTTAACAATTTATTGACTTGAAATGACTAACAACCATAAGATATGAAAAACTGATGGAAAATACACCAAGGAGGCAGTACACAACACGCGATTTTCACAAACAAGGATAATCGTTTATCTGTTGATAACAAAAACAAAATAAAATAAAATTTTAAAAAAATGATGATGATTAGAAATATTTCTATAGGAGTCACACCACGAGTGTTTTTTCCACTAGAAAATGCTAATGAACTCGCAGTTTTAAGGTAAACAATTTTTGACAGTATTGGCGCTGGTCGTCGGTATGTCTCTAAAAATCATCTGCCAGGAATTCACTTAAACAGGCCAACTTTTTCTTGGCCGGAGGATCTATAGCAAATTATAATTATTCTTTCTGATTAACGAAAAATGACCAATGCATATTAAGAGCAAAATTGTAGTTCTAAAACAAGTGAATATCCGGGAGATACAATTTTCATAGCCTTTCGTGCCTTCCTCCTTTCTTCATCTACAGCCGGAATTATTATATTACACGTCATTCAGTTATATGCTCCCTACACACGTTGTGGCAATTATTACTTCAGTCATATCTAACCTTGCTTCAATGAAAGCGTTTTTAAATACGAAGCTGTTACCATTTGCAGGATATGGGATTTATGAACTTATATAAACAAATGTAAGCATCCCAATGAGCATTAATTACACAATTTTAGCCTTTCTTGATATCCAGGCTACGGGAAATACGAGAATATTTTTCCTTGACTTTTTGATTTCCGGTGAATTACGGTTTGGCATGCTGCTTTCAAGTACGACGTTTGATATTTTGTTACTGAGAGCGTTTTAGTTTACTACAGAGCTGATTATTTGAAATGTTCAAATTCAACAGTGCTTCATTTGAATACAAAATATACAAAGTGGCTACGGGGTTTAGTAAATATAAAGTAGTTTTTGGGCATAAAGATGTTCATAGTCACGTTTTTGAAAAAGCTTTAAATGCTGTAATTTCGATAGCTTCATTCACCTTTATTTTTTTATTGGAAAGGTCCGTCGGTTCCGTATCTTAAGGCTTTTTCACGATCTGGACTCAGCCAAGGTCAGTTTTTCCTAGTAACCAATTACTAATTAGCATGTTTCGCATGTGCTGTTTGGATTGTTTGTTTTACCTTGTCATTCACAGCAAATCCGTGGAAACTTTTGCGCTTTACACCTTCGTGCCCAGTGTTCGTTAAGTAGTCATTTCTTTAAAATTGATTGCATGGACTTAGAGAAGCGGCAGAGGAAGAGACACGTACAAGCAAGCTAAGAGCGTCGGTGAATGCGCCAGGTATCTCTGGTGAGGTCCGTATGCGTTGAAAAGCCGGTTACAGACGAACACGTTTTCCTTGACAAGTGTTATTGACAAGTTTTATTTGCTCGTGTGTGTGAACCACACATTCTCTGTGACAAGTTTTGCCTTGACAATTTTTTTTTGCTGGTGTGAACGAATGAACAAGTTTTCTTTGACAAGTTTTAACTGTAGCCAGCAATACAGTTACGCAGCGGAGGACGGAAAACAAAAACACAGGGCGCCATTTTCGCTTTTTGATTGAGGCTGACGCTTATTTGACGAGAGGAAACAGGTTGCTGGCTTGTGGTCTGGGTTTTGCTTTACATTTGCAATATGAGCACTCGAACAGACATATGAATCGGAGGTGGCTTTTTCTTGTCTCGGTCCCTGTAGGAATCCACTTTGGTATTCCACAAGTTTTCTCTTGATCTTAGGTATTCGAGAAGTGATGTAGCGGAATCGGTCCAGCGAACAGTGTTTTTCCCGGCCATGTTGTTATCCGCCAGTACGGCTAGCTTAACAAGAACACCGCTGAGGGCCCGCAATATTTCTCAATTTCCTTGTCGACCCATACAGACCAGCAAGTTTTGCAACTTGTCAAGTTTTTCCTTGACAAGTGCACTTGTTCAAAAGCTAAACATGCTAGCTTTTGAACAAGTGCACTTGTCAAGGAAAAACTTGACAAATTTTTCTTTACACACCGGCAAATAAAACTTGTCAAGTCAAAATTTGTCACAGAAAACTTTCTCGCCTGTAACTGGCTTTAATTAATCAGTGGAAATAACCAGTTGTGACAGTCTCCAAAATGGGAAGCGCTCGTCTTAATGCTTGATCCTGTTGATTTTTTGTAGTCTTCGATTCGGATTCGGTAGCTTTCTTCAGTAGCCTTCTTGGACTCTCCTCAGTTCCAGTACAAATTTAGCGGTACAAATCTGAAATTGCTTATCTCCCGTCACTGATTCCGCCGAAAATAACGGGTTCGCAGACGTTATTTGAGAGCCGGAAATACGTCAGCGTTCGCACGGAAAGGCTTCGAAAAGAAGAGTGCCGAGCTTGCGAAGGAAGACGTTGCTAGTGAATTGACTGAGTATCTGGTATCACTTAAGTCTGCTATCATTATTCACCTTTATCTTATTTAATTGGTACACTAACCAGAAAACTAGTAGTGTCTTCTTACAAGTACACAAAAGCGTTTACTAGCAAAATTGAATATCCAAGTGCATTTTAATTTAAAATGTAAAAGTTGGAATATTTGTGCCAATTTAGCATAAACGGGCTTCACGAATGCGTGAACGCAAACGATTTTCTTTCCTTAAGTTTGATTAACAGTACCGATTCTGAAATATTGAACGACGCCGGTTAAGCACATTTTCAGATGCTTTTTATTCCTTTCTTGACGGTAAGATTCAATGCAAAACTGGTGCACAGTAGTAATGTGTTGGGTTAATTTTTAATGAACGCGGGCAGAACATTTTATTCATCAGGATGTCCTTCGCTTGTGAGCTCCACTAGAAGAATCTACAGTGGATCCGCCGTATTTTATGTTTTCCACAAAACGGCAGGTTTTGTGCCCCCGAAACAAGAGTTGAGGATTACAAAAGCTCACGGGGAACAAACGCTAATAATTTAAGAGTTTTGATATCGATGCTGTTTTGACATTTCATTATCAGCTTATAAAGTTTCATTCAGGGCAATTTTCGATGCAAAATTTATGACGCACGATGGCCAACATCAAATCGCAACCAAAGTATAATGAGAAACAAGAGTCGAGGATTACGAAAGCTCACGGGGAACAAACGCTAATAATTTAACAGGTTTGATATCGATGCTGTTTTGACATTTCATTATCAGCTTATAAAGCTTCATTCAGGGCAATCTTCGATGCAAAATTTATGACGCACGACGGCCAACATCACATCGCAACCAAAGTATAATGTTTAGTGCTTCCTGTGAGTCACGGTTTTTTGCTCAGAAACATTCTACGAGATATATTAATGCGCTGGATGTTGATAAAAGTCTAAAAATAAATCGGCTTTGATTGCCGTCATTGCTTCACGGCTTTGCTTTAATTACAACAAAGAAGGCTCTCCGAAAACATTTTCGTTCAAATCATATTAAAACGAGTTATACAAATTTACTTTTATCAATTTTATCAAACTTTCACTTTGGCTGTTTCAGTAACAGAAATTCCTGCTTTTATATTCAAGGAAAACTGAATTCGCTTCATCCGTTGTCAGATCTGTAATCATTAATTTGCTACCGATTCGTTTGCATCTCTAGTCTTCGAGTAATGGGCCCCTTTTCTACTCTTACGATTTCGAGTCTGCTTAGTTTGTGTTTCCGGTTTTAATGCGCCCTGTAATATTGGGGTAAATTTCATTCGTTTTTGCCCACCACTCTTCATGAAAGAACGGGGGGAAAAAATTCATAGTAGGGGGCGAGAGCGGATAGAACGGGAGCAGCCCAGGACGAGAAAGGCCTGGCCGAGTACTAGTAGCTTGTGATTTCAAGGTGACGAGAGAGAGGGTCTGGATCAAATAACAAACTGTCTAAGTTTTAACAGGCAGGTGACAAAAAGCCTGAAATGCGACTGAGAACTGACAGTTGTGTTCCCTGCTTTCAGACCATTCGGCTACGGCTCGATTCAACCATTTCCGCTTGTAGGCTTTGTGCCAGTTTTGATGCCCAATAGCGTGAATGTGGACGAGAGGAATCCAGGCACCAGTTGTGCAACTGTTTTTGTTAGTTGTTTAATTTTGTCCAGTCTTGATGCTTTGAGCTATACATAGTAGACAAAAAGCTTTTCAGCCTTGTTATTGCTTCCAGCTTTAGATAGATCGGCATCATTTGCTTGTTTACACGTTCGTTAGTTGTTATTAATCACTAATAACCAGTCAATTGATAACAAACTTATGGCTCAAATTTGTTTGCTTGTTTTTTTTTGTTTGTTCGATTGTTTGTTTATGCGGAGGGAAAGGCCCGAACAGAGAATCATGAATGGCATTTGTATTTCTTATCCCGCGATAGTGAACTGCACTTCGAAAATTGAAATGCAGAGGAAGATATCTTCTATTCCAATTTTCCATTATATTCGACTTAACTGATGTGTGCAAAAAGATAAGCATTCATAGTTAGCATTCAAAACACTGCCACAGTTTGGCTTGTCATTCATTTGCACAAAATACCGAATAGGAACACCTTATCCGAACGAGGTAACTGTTGAACCGGTGAGATGCCGCATTAGCGATAATATTAAATGGCTCCTTTAATGTGTTGACGCTCCAAGCTGAAGGCCACACCTTTCGATAAAGGATAAAACTGCGGACATATTATAGACCAGCGATAATAAATGTGGTTTAAACTAATTTACACCCCTTCTTGGATCAGAGTTGAGCGAAGTATTTTAAATTCGTACCGTTCCTTTTAAAGCAACATAAACCCTTTCCGCAAAACGCCTTCACTTATCCATTTTGTGTTATCCGCAAAATTTGTCGACGTGCCTTGAACACTAGCGTGGGTCGCGAAAGCAAGATCAAGATCAAGTTATTTTGTTGGGTCAGTTTTTCCACTCGACCAAGTTCATGATATTCAGCCGATTAGATTGATTGTTATAAAGCTGGCTAATCAAGCATGACGTTCACCCTGACAGAGTTGGACACTGATGGCTTTCTTTTCGATTCCTTTGCAGTTTGCGCACAGCTGAAGAATGGAACTTAAGTGGGGCACGCTTTACTTTGGTCTCCTATCTCTCGCACAGGTTTTTGAGAGTGTTTTGGCTCAAGGTAAATTACTAAGTAGTAACTTGATATAGCCTAGGTGCTTGTTCCTCTTTTTGT
>BLFK01000980.1:838237-849695 GCA_014634185.1 Astreopora myriophthalma | reverse complement strand
TCTAAAAATAAATCGGCTTTGATTGCCGTCATTGCTTCACGGCTTTGCTTTAATTACAACAAAGAAGGCTCTCCGAAAACATTTTCGTTCAAATCATATTAAAACGAGTTATACAAATTTACTTTTATCAATTTTATCAAACTTTCACTTTGGCTGTTCCAGTAACAGAAATTCCTGCTTTTATATTCAAGGAAAACTGAATTCGCTTCATCCGTTGTCAGATCTGTAATCATAATTTGCTACCGATTCGTTTGCATCTCTCGTCTTCGAGTAATGGGCCCCTTTTCTACTCTTACGATTTCGAGTCTGCTTAGTTTGTGTTTCCGGTTTTGATGCGCCCTGTAATATTGCGGTAAATTTCATTCGTTTTTGCCCACCACTCTCCATGAAAGAACGGGGGAAAAAAATTCATAGTAGGGGGCGAGAGCGGATAGAACGGGAGCAGCCCAGGACGAGAAAGGCCTGGCCGAGTACTAGTAGCTTGTGATTTCAAGGTGACAAGAGAGAGGGTCTGGATAAAATAACAAACTGTCTAAGTTTTAACAGGCAGGTGACAAAAAGCCTGAAATGCGACTGAGAACTGACAGTTGTGTTCCCTGCTTTCAGACCATTAGGCTACGGCTCGATTCAACCATTTCCGCTTGTAGGCTTTGTGCCAGTTTTGATGCCCAATGCGCTTTTGTCACGCTGCAGCCATTTTGGCAAGGAACAATAAATCTCGTAAGCCAAGCCTCCAGTTCATGAGTTTGGGAACGAGTTTCGACGGGCAAAAACAAAAGTTTTCAGCCTCTTGGGATTCAAAATGGCCGGCCGTGAGAAAGGCGAATAGCGTGAATGTGGACGAGAGGAATCCAGGCACCAGTTGTGCAACTGTTTTTGTTAGTTGTTTAATTTTATCCAGTCTTGATGCTTTGAGCTATACATAGTAGACAAAAAGCTTTTTAGCCTTGTTATTGCTTCCAGCTTTAGATAGATCGGCATCATTTGCTTGTTTACACGTTCGTTAGTTGTTATTAATCACTAATAACCAGTCAATTGATAACAAACTTATGGCTCAAATTTGTTTGCTTGTTTTTTTTTTTGTTTGTTCGATTGTTTGTTTATGCGGAGGGAAAGGCCCGAACAGAGAATCATGAATGGCATTTGTATTTCTTATCCCGCGAAAGTGAACTGCACTTTGAAAATTGAAATGCAGAGGAAGATATCTTCTATTACAATTTTCCATTATATTCGACTTAACTGATGTGTGCAAAAAGATAAGCATTCATAGTTAGCATTCAAAACACTGCCACAGTTTGGCTTGTCATTCATTTGCACAAAATACCGAATAGGAACACATTATCCGAACGAGGTAACTGTTGAACCGATGAGATGCCGCATTAGCGATAATACTAAATGGCTCCTTTAATGTGTTGACGCTCCAAGCTGAAGGCCACACCTTTCGATAAAGGATAAAACTGCGGACATATTATAGACCAGCGATAATAAATGTGGTTTGAACTAATTTACACCCCTTCTTGGATCAGAGTTGAGCGAAGTATTTTAAATTCGTACCGTTCCTTTTAAAGCAACATAAACCCTTTCCGCAAAACGTCTTCACTTATCCATTTTGTGTTATCCGCAAAATTTGTCGACGTGCCTTGAACACTAGCGTGGGTCGCGAAAGCAAGATCAAGATCAAGTTATTTTGTTGGGTCAGTTTTTCCACTCGACCAAGTTCATGATATTCAGCCGATTAGATTGATTGTTACAAAGCTGGCTAATCAAGCATGACGTTCACCCTGACAGAGTTGGACACTGATGGCTTTCTTTTCGATTCCTTTGCAGTTTGCGCACAGCTGAAGAATGGAACTTAAGTGGGGCACGCTTTACTTTGGTCTCCTATCTCTCGCACAGGTTTTTGAGAGTGTTTTGGCTCAAGGTAAATTACTAAGTAGTAACTTGATATAGCCTAGGTGCTTGTTCCTCTTTTTGTTCACAAAGATAATGGAAAGCATTGTTTCATAGCCCTTGTGTTGACATTTATTTTTACCCGGTAAAAACCTTCAGCTGTTTGTCAGTGTTCAAAGATCCTCACTTAATACAAATTTTGTGCACTTTTGCGGTGAATTTGTTTTACTGATTCAATGACCTCGCAATTTGAATTTGTTACGTGGCAGCGAGGGTAAAGTCTTTCATCACAATTCGTATTACGGATGTTTAAACGTTTATCAGAACATGGAAATTGTCTGAACTTTCAATGATGAATCGATGATGAAAGTTCTCTGCTTCAAAGAAAGAGCCTGCAGAGAATTGATCCGTTGGGAGAGACGGAATTTCAACGTTGGCTTTCCATCTTAAGGCTCAAGTCGTGTATGCGTGTATATAGTACTTTCGCGGCGATTAATTTTATTAGATTTTGGCTTGAGTCCAAACATTGAAGAACAACGATAACTTGAAACTAGTTCAAAAATTATCAAATTAATCAGGATACCTTCAAATTAATTTCTACCCTTTTCCTTTTGATATCGGTTTGACTTTAATGTATTGCGTGATCTTAATAGAGAATACCCAATTTTTTAAGAATCCTATGGTCAACGACTATAATCAAACATTTGCTTCATTTCAAAACCGGAAAACCTGCCAGAGGTATAAGCAACATAAACCACCCAAATAAACCTTAAATTCAAGCGTAGAGGAACTCACATCTAAACTACTTAGATATGTATATTATTCATCTTATTTTATCGTAAAAGATTTCTAGGGATATTTCCAGGTTCCTTGTAATGTTTAAAGACTGTTTTATAGAGATGTTTTTATCAGCTAGAAAAATTTTATCTGTGTTCGGATTTTTTACCTGACAATTAAAGTGCCCGAAAATTTTTGAACGTTACCTTTGAAAAACTTCTCAGCGAACTATTTGCTAACCCGAAAATGCTAGGTGACCTTTTTAACAGCCAAAAATTGCAAAAATATCCCTTCCGAAAATGTAAAGGACTATTTTTCACTGGATTTCCCTGGTTGCGAATCTTTTTGGTGATGTGTTAGTTAAGAAATCAATAGATTTTTGGCAATGTAGAATCCGAAAGTCTTAGAACGGGTAGACTCTCCCGAACAGATATTTCACCGAAGTTTCTCGTTGGGTGCCCCTGTCTGCTTCATCCAAAGACCTGCATTTTCACTTGGTTCAGTTACATCAAATACAATGAACTAGAACCACAATGTAACGCCGTAGTTACAAGATCTAGTATCATATTTGACAGTTATTTGAAAACCCAGATGGAGTTGTTTGTTTTTTTCGGCTTGAACAAAGCACCAAAACAAAAGAAATTCAAATTCTTCGCTTCAACGCATTCCTACCCTTTAATTAAACTTAATTAAGTTAAGCGGTAAATTATACAAGTGTCACTGTCTATGCACTTCTCTTTCGAAGACAGGTCAGACTTATCTGTGTTGCCTGTTCTTACGAATACAGCTGTGCCTCTTAACACAATCCCTCACTGCAGCGCATTGCCCTCAAAAAAGCAGGTTGCAACCACGCATGCTGTCATAGCGCAACTACAGTGCAAGTGTAACTACGAATGCCATAATTTCTACAACTGTCTGTTAACTGCAAGTAGCAACCAAGTGTGGAATTTGCTGTACTGTTCACGTATTTCATTGAAACCCATGTTTCTCCCGTCATTTCAAGATCATGAAGCTTTCATGTGTCTGATCCTCAAAACTGTACCCGTGACCACATGACAAAAAAGAAAAACAAAAACAAACAAACCAAAAAACACTTTAATGTATGCATTAAAAAACCGCTGCTTGGGCGAGGTGCATAAAAAGAGAGTATCAATTTATTATACTGTGTATCAACTAACCAACTGTTAGTTGATACACATTTGGAATACACAACTTCCAACTTGATACACAACTTCATTTGGAATTTCTGGAGCACCATTGCATTGGTTTACCTCGTACTTGATGGCCAGAAGACAACGTGTTTCTATTTCCGGTGCTCTCTCTGACAGTTGCTCTGTTGATTGGGGTGTTCCGCAAGGATGCTGTCTTGGTCCCCTATTATATATCATCTACTCTTCAAAACTATTCCATGTTATTGAAAGACATCTTCCAAACTCCCGCATTGAATTTAAAATTCTGCTCTTTACCTTTAAAGCTATTCACGGCATGGCACCTGACTATATCTGTAAATTGATCAGTCGGAAATCATCAACTAGATATTTAAGTTTCAATTATTATATTATTATAAACGGAAACTACCCAGCAAGAGATTCAAGTGTGCGTGTGTGTTTCTGTGTTTGTTTTGTGTTTTTTGGCTTTGTTTTGTTTTTGCTTTGTTTGTATGTTTGTTTATTAATTAACTTATGGTAACGAACAGTCAAATCTCAAACTGACCCATGTTTCTGTCTTTCATCTAGGTGGTCACGTGGATGATTTGGAACATCTGTTGATGCAAGACCTCTTCACAGGGTACAACAAGAATTCCCGGCCTGTGTTTAATAAGAGCAGAGCAGTGGATGTAAATTTAGATGTCGCATACAGCCAGCTAGTCGATTTGGTATTACCGCTATATTATTTTTTTCCGTATTTGGTTTAAATTCCACAGGCGCCGTTGAAAATGCGGGCATTTTAACATTTATACAAATATACAAAGGCATTCGAGCCGGACGGTTAATTCTTTCAATGTTTAGTTGTGAGCTAATATCCTGCGTGGTTGAACTTATGAGTTTGACCCCACAAGTTGATGTAAAGCTCGTGTGAATGTCATCTGTAAAAAGCGGTTCAAACAAGATATGAATAATAAGATATGAATCCGTTCAAGCAATGTTTAGTTCAAAGCAACAATTCTGCGCATACTGAATGCAGTCTGCGAGAAAAAGTAAACACTAATAACACATATGCACACCTTTTAGCGGGCTGATCAAGTTTTTAGCATGCAAAGATGCCGAATAGCATATGCTCTGTTGAATTAATGATTGCACGCAGACATCGGTTTGTGACGCAAAAATTATCGACTAAAAAGCGAGTCGCAGTACGAGCACTATGAGCTGTGAAATGTTCCCAAAATTACGTACAAATGTTTCTAATTCGGAACCGGCTATACCCATAAATCCATAGCGCGAAGTCTCTAATTTTTCTGAATTTTAAAATACTAAGAGATGGTTGTAATATATGGTTCATTTCATATATCATTTCATCCGTTCATTCATTCATCACGGGAACATTTGAACCCACAAATGACCAGCTCCCAACATCAGTGGCTTCACAGCTCAGTTACGGGTTCAAACCCTGTTGAAGTCCTGAATTTTTTCAGGCTTCTCTACGCACTTGCTAAAATTGCGTCCATAACTGCGAGTATCATAGCTTCACTAGATGGTTGTAATCTTACCAAGCAACCTCAAACTTGGTACAAGAACTGATTTTGATACGATCTTTCTTATGATGGACCTCAATTCTTAATTGCTGATTACAATTGAAAAACTTGCCCTCAGTGCATTTAAAGTTCGGAATGGCCTATGAGGTAAATTGACCGCTGCGAATAGATTTAAAAGGCTTGACACGATGATGCCGCTGATGATGACGATGAGGGCAACATAGAGTTCCTATTACTCAGCTACTAGAAATAGGATTCATTTATCACCTTATTCCGCCTTGAATTTAAATTTGAATCAACCATTTCGGATTTGGTCGACCGGTCACTTCTTACCAAAGGACTCCTCATGAACGTAATTTTGTTTGTATGCCGCTTAAACTTATAAAATATAATTTGATTGATTCCCTTTACATATGGATGAATGGTTTGTTGAGGACGTGGAGTTTCCATTCTTTTCAGAAGAAGGCAGCCTCAACAGTTGGCTGTATGGGGGCAGCCTGAAATCAGGAAATGAAATACTTATACAGTGACCGAGGGTAAAGGACTTGGGCGGTGAATTTGAATGCATTTTTTGTCCACTTTACAGGACGGCAAGAACCAAATTTTGTCTAGCAAAATATGGATACGACAGGTACACTATGGAGACCTTTTTTGTCGGTATTTATTTCATGGCTGTGCTTGTCGCCTATGTAGCGCGCGCTCTGAATGGCTAAGTGCTGGGGTATTATTCTCCCGCGATGATTGTTTTTCAAATTAAAACAAAACAAAAGGCAATGCAAATGACACATTACTTTGTTTGTTTCGTTGTTTTAAGTTTTTATTTGGATTTAAGGTCAAGATAAATAACAAGTAAATCACACACAATAGATAACAGTTTTGCGACCGTAATCAATTGCCTCGAAGTGTTAAAGTATTTTCTTTTCTTTTTTTTTCTTTTTCCTCGAAATATGAGTTTGTTGACATTACAGGTTGGAACGACAAATGAACAGACAAGCGTGAGTTTAAATGCATGGGGCGTGTCCTAGCCTGGGTAAAAACAAGTCTAACATGAGACCGCCCGATTTTAGCTGCACCATATACCCTACAGTGGATGCCCACTTCCGTTTGGTGGGCGCCAGACAGCAGATTAGAAGGGTGCAGTGCAGTTTCGAATCCTGGTCGGTTGAAATAAAATGAATTTGCTTACTCTTCTGTCAGTGATTTGTTCCCAATTAGTCTGGAATCAGAGCACAAACAAATGGTGCTCCTTCAATTCCAGTTCGACCTGAGGACGTTTGACTATGATCAGAGGTTTCGTTTGTTACGCCTTTCAGGCCTGTTTTCCGCACCCACATATATCGGGAGCGCGCATTACGAAGACCGAAGATCCCCCCAAAACAGAATGTTGTTTGAAGCGAATGACTTGCCCCTTTGGTGAATTACCGGGGGTTTTCATTTTACGCACACCCCGGGTGGGAGGGGTCTCCCGAAAACGGAGATTCTCAGAGAGAAATCCAACAGTGAATAGCAAAACACATGAAGAACTAAATACTCAATTTGTTTGAATTCAAATTTTCAGTGATTTATTCTTCATATACTCTTGCTCTTTTTTTATTAATTTACATAGAGTTCTTAGCACAAGAGGGTAAAATGAGTAATATTTTGGATGTTTCACTTATGACATTTTACTGAAACCCCCATGTGTGTGGTTAACATGAATTCCTTGTATTCTAGACATGGAAAAATCCTTTCCTATCATGGAATCATACAAAGTACAACGGTATTAAAGAGATAAATGTTGATCCAAAGTTAGTTTGGAAGCCGGATCTTGTGCTATATAACAAGTAAGTTCAAAATGTATAAATGGGGTATAGACAAGAGGTATTAGGGACAGTCAGCGCCAGGTTTTTCTGCGAGAACCGCACACCGTGGCCCAGTCACTACCATCAACGACAGTCCTTCTCAGGGCTACGCTCACCCCGACGATCGTACTTCATTAAGTTTTGATATGATTCCCGGGTTCAAATCATTTACTATTCTACTTATCTAATGAGTTTGCAGCTTTTTTATGGCAAAATGTTTACGTATTTAGGCCGTTTAGACTGAGGTACTAAAGAATTTGCCAAAACCAAACATGGCGGCTGTCTTTCACATGCTTTTGAGCACCACACGATACCATTGGTTTCGATTTAATACAGATGGCTCCATTTAGATACATTACCCATAATTCCTTTTTTGTGGTTCAGCTCAGAAACGTCTTGCTGAATGTTCAAAACCAAGAACACCTCTGACGACAAACCTCCGACGTCTCTATTGAGAAATGAGCCACCGTGGCAGTTTGCGTCGTTTTACTAGGCCGTCCAGAATGCGTTGTCAAAATACTTTCCAGTACTCAGATTTTTCTACTCTCTGAGAATCTGAGAATAAAGAGAGATTTCCAAAACATTGCTTGACAATTGAAGTTACTCAGAGCATTCTGGCCTTGGTGGTAAATTCCGCCATCATGCAAGTAGCCTAGTCTCTCAGCAATTTTTTTTTTCTGAAGTCACGGTGACGCCCTGAAGTATTTTGTTTATAATGGCGCTGGAACGCTTGCCTTCGTCACCGTTGTGAACAGAAGGTAAACAGGCACGTGATTAGGTCCTGCGAAGGGCCTGTTCCCACATGAGCTACACGAATCCTCTTGTTATATGAACTACAAAATAATTAGTTTAGGCCAGTAGTGGTGAGCAAAATCCGTTTTGAGTGCCATCTTGCACATGTTGAACGGCGACCTCTCTTGCGATCGCCCATTACAGTTAAGGAGCTCCTACACTGCGCATTGTTTCGTGCAGCTTGTCTCGCAAATCAAGTTGCACGAAATATTTCAGTGTATTACGCCGTGCAGCGGCCAAAATCGTTGCGAGACAAGTTTCAGAAACCGTTGCAGACAGATACAGTAAAATGGAGGTCTCCGAATTTCCTGCAATTTGTCTCGCAACGATTATATTTCACCCGTTGCAAGGTATATTTCGACAGGCAATGTCTCGTGCAACTTGTCTCGCAATTGCTATGGCGCTGCGAGAAACGTCACGGAACAAGTTGCACGACACATTGCAAGTCAGTAACAGCACCAGTAATTGATCAGATATTCTAATTTGGCCCTAAACCCTTTCTTTCTTCAGCATCGGAATCGGCCAGACTGGTGCGATCTACAACTACGACACGAAAGTAGTTTTAAGTTCTGATGGAACAAACGCCTGGTACGCGCCAACTGAAATCAAAAGCATCTGTAAAATCGACATCACCTTCTTCCCTTTTGACGAGCAGAGATGTCCGCTGACGTTCGGCTCCTGGACTTACACTGGCAATTACTTGAATCTCACAAATAAAGCTCCCACTGCAGACCTCGGAAAGTACACAATCAGTGGCGAATGGGAACTATTTGAGGTACCATGCAAGCGCAATGTTGTCAAGTACTCCTGCTGCCCGTACCCATATATTGACGTCACATACACGGTCGTTGTTCGTCGCAAGGTTTTGTTTTACACGACGAATCTCATTTTGCCTTGCGTTGTATTGGCGTTGCTCACGGTTTTCTCATTCTATCTCCCACCTGAATCGGGTGAAAGGGTATCTCTTGTCATAACAATTCTTCTTGGTTTGACAGTGTTCATGTTGGTGTTCACCGAAAATGTTCCGCGCACCTCGGAAGTGATTCCTCTCATTGTCAAGTACTCTTTCACTGTTCTGTGCGAGGTTTCTGTCTCGTTGCTCATAACGTGTTTCGTGGTGAAGGTCTATCACAAGAACCCCACGCGACCCATGCCACCGTGGTACCGTTACATCACCTATAAGATTCTCGCGCCAGTTCTGAGGATGAAACCATCTTCTGCTGTTAGACAAGATCAGCTTCTCTCCAAGCAATACCAGCAACGAACGAAGTTTCCCCACCAACGCACCAATGGATTTGGGAGTTACGGCAAAGAGAACAACAGCTGTAAAATTGGACTAGACTGCAAGGGTGGAGGCGACCTTGACGAAGTCAATTCAGGCATTTCTAGGAACTCTGATACTCTTAAGTGTCCGTCGTTTGAAAGACTAGATGATATCTCAAGCAGTTTGCATTCCATTCTAGACCACTTAGGTGACACCAAGAGAAATGAGTATAACAGGATTGACTGGCATTTTTCGGCCCAGGTCCTGGACGCGTTTTTCTTCTGGATCTTACTTGTGGCGTTTACCATATCGACGACCATATTTTACTTTTCCATCCCGTGATTCAAGTTGTGAACTGTTAATGATGCGCTCTTAAAACTGGAAAAACCGGTCTACTGTTGTGTTTTTTTCTTTTAGGCTAAGGATTAAGTGAATGAAAAAAAAGGGGAAGGATCGACTAGAAAGGCACAACACGTGAACGTGGTAATTTGAAGCCACTTAGAATACCGGCGGCTCTAAATACGTGGTCAACATAGAACCAAGATATGGTAAATATGCGAGTGTCAGTCGTTAGGGAGCATCCTAAAAGAGGCATTAAAAAAAGGAAAAGAGAGAGGGAGAGAGAGAGGGAGAGAGAGGGAGAGAGATTACGTACTTAAGTCTTAAATCTCAGCTGCCATCACTTACTTGGCATTACAGACTAATGAAGAATCTTATGAAGGCGTGGGAAAATCAAAATGCATGAATCCCCGCAGGATTCACAACCTGGGGGCATAAAATTGCTTTTGTCAATTAAGTGGATGATACAAGATGAGTCATTTGGGGTCTTACCCTCTACAACAAGGGAAGTAGAGGGAGACTGTGCTTTAACCATACATACAGTACTCTCTTTTGTATCTCCCTTTCCAGTGTGTCAGTCATCTACATTCTGCATTCATTTTCAATTGATCATTACCGGAGGGGGGGGGGGGGGGNNGGGAGAGCAGTACAAGGCTTTCCGACCATTCCCTGGATTGCCCCCTGAGTTCCCTAAAGAACTTCCCCATCAGAAGCAAAAGCTAAGGATGTGGTGGCAGCGAACAATTCGAGTTATCCGCTCAGATGAGATTTGGAAGGAAATTGATGGGAAAGAGCAATAGATTATGCAATATCTTCAAACCAGTTTTTCATAACCCAAAATACCTTTAATTACGAAAAGTAATATACAAGCAAACTTTGAAAATTTGACCCTTCAAATTAACGATATTCGAAGAAAATGACAGTAATTCTTTAACAAAGTCGATCCATATGCATGCCGCTTTAAGTCTCTTACCTCAAAATATCATCTTTTGCAAATAAAAGCAAAAAAAAAAAAGAAGAAGAAAAGCGTGTTTTGACTTTTCTCCTTAATGCGCTGTAAAAAAGAAAAACTAGCAGTCATTTGGCCGACGACCGGGGTAATGAGAAGCACAGGCATTTTCCTGAAATAGCGTCAAAAACTGCTTTGCAATGTAAAAATCCTTTCAAAATCGGAAAGCAAAGCAGTTTGTGAAGGCAATAGGAATAGACCCATGCCTCGCACTAGCTCGGGCGTACACCAGGTGACTGTCAATTTTGTTAACTTCACGTAAATTGTGCGGTCCATTAAAAGTGAATCCCGAGGAGAATAGGCAAAATATATGTTTAAGGATCTCGGAATTCAACTGTTTGCGAACGAAAACATTTTGAAGTTGAGTGTAAAGTAAAAAAAAAAAGAAGAAAAAAAAAAAGAAAAATGAAGAAGAATGAAAAGGAAAAAGGATACCATGTATTAACGTAGAGGTTACCAGATTTTTTTTTTCTTTGCGCCGGAGTAGCACAATGCATACGTAGTTTTGTTAAAAAGTGAGTTCGTTTCAATAATGATCATTTTTATTGAAAAGAAAGGATGATTGTTCTTTTTCTTGTAGTGACTCAGCATATACCGGAATAGTCCCCTTGTTACCTCGATGTAGCAAACAAAGGACCCTCTTAGTACTTGCAAGTGTAGTTTGTCGTACCAATGTTGCGTAGACACGTTAATCCTTAAAGAATAGCAAAGAAATGGTGTCGCGTATGCAACGAGCAAAACACTGTAAACATAGCAAAAATATGGAAAATGGAAAAGTCTTTCTGACGTTCTTAGTGCTACCCGTCATGGACGTTTCCAAGGAATGGTCACATGGGGCGGCAGGCGATATGCAA
>BLFK01000980.1:833237-835737 GCA_014634185.1 Astreopora myriophthalma | reverse complement strand
ATCTCACTTGTAAGCAAAGCATAAAATAAGTCGGCTCGGACATTTAATCGGCGAATCAATGCCTCTTTCTGGAACAGTTTTTGTTTGTGTAATAGCATCTGCTGGCGAACAGCCACTCATGTTGTTCTCAGACCGAATAGTTTTTTCAGTTGTCATAAAAAGTCCCTATCCAGAAGTAAAATAGCTTCCATGAATTACACATTTAATTTGGCAAGATCTTAACACATCAAGCCACAAGATACTGAGCTTTAACATACACTAAGGTGCATATTCATGGTTGCCCAGGAAACTGGTGGAGAATATATGACTAAATGTCACATATTGAACTGAGGATATGAAATGTTATGATGCAAATTGGATCCGGCATCACGATGAAGTGAGCAACTTAAGCAGTTGCACGGAAGCCTTAAAACACTGACTCGGCTCCAGGCTTGAACGGGACTCGAAGACATGATCGTGCGATTCGCGCTGCGCTCTGCTCTACAGACTGAGCTGTCAAGCCAACTGGGAGATGGTCAATTGCGAGTTCGTCCCGTAAGAGGTGAATGCAAGATCGATGATGATGTTATGAAACTATCTACTGGATACAATTACCCAACCTTTGAAAAAATTGGGCCAGGCCCAATTGTTCAAAGGTCGGATAACTTTTTGCCCACTTCATGCTTTGGCGGAAACTAGGTTTGAAGTGAAAGGGTTCAGTAAGTAAGTAAGTAAGTAAGTAAGTAAGTAAGTAAGTAAGTAAGTAAGTAAGTACGTAGGTATTAATATATTCGCTTAATTCCAAAACCAGAAGCTTCGTGTCTTAGGCCAATTCCTCAGGGGCAGCTGACAGATCTGACTCTTAAATTGGAACCATATCTATTATGTTCTTAAGTGGATTTTCAAGGGCATTTATCCAACTGAGAATCACTATAGATCCAGGTGTTTTTTTTTCTTTTTCCCGAGGTTATGAACGCTTAAATATAGATTGAGTCCATGTAGCTAGCTCATTTATGAAAAGACGTCTAATGCCACAAAAACATATTGAGTTGCACGCCTTTTGCTTAATTGCTAGCACAAGCCTTAAATAAAGAGGAGTCTGGCAAAGGGTTCAAAGTGTAGTTATGGTTACATTAAGAAGCTTGTTGGCATTTTCCTTGTTAGTGATAACAATCTAGAAGCATATCGTTCAAAGAATAAACACGGCATCACGTGCCCACAACTCGTACTTAGAGGATAGGCTAGCCTGCTTAACACGCGTTAGCTAGACTTTGTTTGTTCATGATGACTACAGACTTTAAAAGTTAGAAAGAGTAGACAGTCTGGAGCTTGCGCTTTGTCAAGACTGTTACATCGAAAAAATCATAAATTCAAGGGCATACTGTATCTTACTGAAGATGGTATCCCATTAACTACCCCCCGCAGGGCATATGATATTGTATTTACATATTAGAGAATTTGATCTTCTGTCTCTAGCCAGGACCTTTCTGAACCACGGTGCAGAACAAACAGAAATACCTTTACGTTACGACCTGTTGATTCCCTATGGACTCACACTTTTCTGGCCGAAGAATTGCGGTTCTTGGAACACTTCTGACACTCTTAGGAGTAGCGACATCACAAGGTGAACTAATTGCTGTGATTTAAACTGCTCATTTTAATTTCAGCTTGTAAGAGTCTCCAATTTGTGGATCGCCATTTACACTGAGGCAATAATTAGGCCATTAGCCTCAAGCCAGAAAGCTGTTTTCGAATAAAGCACTATCTCATGTTTATTCTGCCAGTTTTACATTGTTTACTTTGTGCGTTTGGTCAGTTTTATTACTTTGTTTAATTCAATACCATATATTTACGTCTTAACTGCAAAATTATACTGACATCCTCCTTCCACCTAGTTCATTATTATTTTTTCCCTGAATCGAACAGATGACAGCATTTTGGCTTTCTGGCATGTTTGTAAGACAACCAACTGACAGACGCTCATTGCAATCTTTCAAGCTTAGAATTAAAATGCGTACCTACTCATCGGGCCGACATCTCGCCAAGAAATTGGTTTCTCTAGCTGGGAGCGCTTCACATTTGACTCGATCTGTGTTCCGCTGTTCATTGGTGAAAACAGAATTGGTAGCTCAACCGCACAACCCTCGTAACAGCCATACGATCAAAAGAACAAAATTCTTGTTACTAACAACAAAGTGTTTCTGCAAGTATTCTGCGACAGATGGCATCGAGTAATCTAAGGCACTGAGAAAACGTCACCGCTTGCATACAATATGTGCCTCTTACACAAACGAATGTTTCTAAAACGTTAAACTTCTGAGTATTTGTCCACTTATTATAACGACACGCTTTCAGTAAATAATAACAGGTTGAAAGCGAAGTAGTACAACCACATTTAATTTAATTCGTGATCGGACTCTTCTGTCTTTCACTAAAGGGAGAAAAAATTCCGAAATGGCATTGTTTCAATTGAGAAATATACCCATAAACGCCCATAAACTACCACTTATATAAGCCCCCC
>BLFK01000980.1:816042-833227 GCA_014634185.1 Astreopora myriophthalma | reverse complement strand
CCCCCCCCCCCCCCCCTGTCGGTTGTAGGCCCATCTACCTGTAAAAAACAACAAAAAATATATCCGATTATAAACCCACCCCCTTCCACGGGATATAATCCCCTCTTTAATCTCTTGATTTTGTTCCAAATATGAAATTCAATTGTCTTATGACGTTTTAAGCTTAATTAAGAACCAGGAAATCGCAAACGTCTTTCGATCAACACATATGGATAGGTGTTGATCGAAATACGTTTGCCATTTCCTAGTTCGCTTGTCTCATTTCGAAAAGTTATTAATATTATTATTAATATTAGTATTATTATTATCACTTGTAATCCTTGGCTTGCTTGTTTAGTCTCTGAAGCACCGGGTCCAACCCATGGGCCTTAGGTACCAAAGAGTTCACTTGATTGGTAGGACCTTCCTCGAGATGGGAGCCGACCCCAGAAGAGTAATTTTTTGGAGCTCATAAATGCTGACTGTGCCTGGGATTTTGTCAACGTACTTTTCCAGTCCCTTCTTAATGACCCCAAGCGCACCAATGACAACTAGTATCGTCCCTGTTCCCATTCTCCACATTCTGGCGATCTCAATCTCTAAGACTTTATACTTAGAGAGTTTCTCGACTATTATTATTATTATTATTATTATTATTATTATTATGGTTATAAGCCGGGCCCTTGGATATAAACCCCCCGTTTATGAGCCCGTCTAAAACTCCTTGCGAAGTTGTATGAGGCTCAGGGGCCCCATTCTAAAATTAAAAGTCCCGAAACCGGCTATTCGGGCGTATTTCGGATGACATAAATCCCTTTGTATGTTCAAAAGGGAAACGTTTCAAGGTATGAAACCACAGGGAGCATACACTAGTGACGGAATTGAATAAAATAGCTTATTATGTAAATTTTCTGTCTTTTTTTGACGGGATCGTACTGCACACCCGAGCAGAGCTTTCTACGCTAGCCAATTAAGCGACATTTTATGCTGTATATAAAATTTGTCAAACAATTAATTTGTCAAACTGTATTTATACAATAACAGAATCATTGCGCGCCCTCTGATTGGTCAATTAGCTTTGGTTTATTGTGCCAGGAAATTCATGGCAATTTTGCGCGTCTCCATAAGGGAGTTCAGTTAAGCAACGACAACGACAACGGCAACGGCAACGAAAACGTCGCTTCAAAATACAGATTTGAGCTATGGTGAGTACTTCGCGATTATTCCATCTCGTTCACGTTGTAAACATTGGGCAGAGTATCCTATGACTGGATTGGTAGCAACGGCGTTCAAGTAAAGATAGAGGATGAAGGATTCACCGTTGTGTGTTCCCGTTGTCGTCAAAACGTTAAATTTGGTCATTTCACGTTGTTGTTGTTGTTGTTGTTTTGAGACGACGGTAAGAACATGTACTAAGACGTATGCCACACGGGCAGAGCGTGCAGGACTATTGTTTTTCCTCGTTAAGCCTGTTGTCTTGTGGCGTTGCTGTTGCCGACGCCTTTGCTTAAACACCCTAATTAATTAATTAATTAATTAATTATATTCGCAAATCACTCGCGCCTACGGCTCGTGTTTACAAATTCTCCTTGTCTTCTTCCAACATCCTGCGTGGTTTATCAGCCTATAAACCATAGAAACGTGTGTTCTATTGCTTAAACGCAGCATAAAATTTCACTTAATATTTTATTCAATTCCGTCACTAGTGTACGCTCTTTGTGATGAAACTTGGCTAAACCTTTGTGCTTTCTGGTCTTGAAACGTTGTTAAAAGCTTTCTAGAATAAGTGGATTGCAGTTTGAAAACTTGCTTTTCGGGACTTGAGAAACGGGCACCAGGGTTTGTAAGCGGTAGTTTACAGGAAAGTATAACAGGTTGTCCGCAATTTCAGCGAGGCTGACAGACGTGGCAATTAAGAACATGTCCCTCGATTTTCTTATTTAAGAACAGGCCATCGGCAAAATATTACTAACTGGTTTCAGTTTCGTAGCAGCACGAAACGAAATGATGTTATGGGTCCTAACAAACCACGCACACGATACTTCGAGAACACATACTTTAATATTCAAGACAACACGAGTAGGATAAAGCAGAATTCATTGTCATTTTGCTAAGTAGGCGATGTACGCTAGAATGTTGCAATGGTGATTAACAAAACATAAACACGCTACGAAGACAAGTATAAAATACAATGTTCCACTTGCATATTCAATAAAAGCCGTTGTAGAAGGATACGAGTGGCTTCCTTGATCGTTAATTTGTGGCATGGCTGGTCGGAAGCAGAACAGTCCTAGGACGGACAAAGAGTGGACGGACAAAGAGTGGATGCAATCTGTTTATCCTACGCTGCGAATCCGGGCAGCGTACTGGAGATGGGATCGGTTCGGGTTAACTTGAAACAATAAATAATTTTCATTGAGAAGGGCACCCTGTAAGGAAGTGGAGCTGAAAAAGATCAGGTGCTAAGATGTCATTTAGCAAAAATTAAACAAGGGGGTAGGGAGGGAGGGAAACATGCTAAATCCAAACTGGCGGAAAGATGCGGCATCCAGCCCAAGTGTTTCGTGTGGGTTAGCATTAAATAACACTGGGTGAGGTAGATTCAGTGACCAGCAGTTGGGGTTGTAATTAAGGTTAAGGTTTTTTGTGGATTGTCATTATCGCGGGCGCAGAAAACTACTTCATCCCTGTGTTATCTAATGCTGACCTTTCGTGTGAACGCTTGTGGCATAATCTGGGATTGCACCTGCAGTGTAGTGAACGCCTATAAATAATGCAGTGCCACAAGAAACCATACTATCCTTCCCCTCGAGAAATGGTCCATACTCAAATGTTCAATTCACCCGAGTGATGCAATCATGGGGTTTCAAGGCTAGAGGCAAAAACAGCTGCAAAATAGCCATGACCACAAGAAAGCAATTTCGTTCTCTCCGACTATTTGCTAGCCATGACGAAAATCCAAGTCGGATACCACAAATTATGTCCATGAGTCGAGTTTCTAAACAAATCTGGCATAAATTCCAGGTAAATTGGTCATCGCAAGGAGACTTGTAAAATCTCTCTTCAGATGGAAAGCCGCGAACCTGTTGTTTCCCTGTGCAACAAAATGACGTAGGGCGCGCTTGCGCAGCAGAGGCTAGAGTACGAGGTGAAAAGCTTAAAAAAAAGTTCGGCCATGTTTCGCTCCTAAAATAAAGTTAGGTCGGAATTTATGGCCTTTTTCGTTTGCTTCTTACTGACCTGAAATCCTGAAGAACAGGACCTTTTAAGCATAAACTGTATGGACCCAATAGGCTAACTCAATGTTGTACACAATTTAAATCCTTTGGGAGTAAAAGGTTTGTTCCAAGTAATTCAGATGTGAATGCTACATTATAATGCAAATACCATAGACAAAGAATCTTAACCACGGGGGATTTGAATCTGGCACAAGATTGAGTTAGCCGATTAGGTCTATTGTATTGAACATGACTTCAATAACTGAGCGAAACGAATCTCTGACTTCTAACACGCATGCGTTAATTTTAACTGTTTGTGCAATTCATCGAAGATGTCGCTGAAAGTAAGCGTAAATTATACGACGTTTAATACGCTCAAACTACATACAAACGCACTCACCGTTGGCGGTAGACCTCCGACGAATACGTTTACAAAATACTTAGAATTCATGAAAAGGAAGCCCGGGTTCACGCAGATAATGCGCCTAATTTAATTTTATTTGTCACATAGAGCGGTTTTCAGTTGAGTGTCGTAAAACCAATACCAAAGTAACTACTCCGACCAATCACAGCAGGTGTAAACAGCGCAATGAGCCAATCAAAATTCGTAGCAATTCCACCTTACTTGCTCAAAGCGCGGGAAAAATCGCACGTGCAAGTCACGATTGGTTTTTGTTTTCCTTCTCATTGGTTGATAAACTGGCGCGAGATTTTTAAGCCAATCACAAAGCGTAGCAATCGCAATCGCGTAATTATTTTCGACAGTCATTTGAAAACCGCTCTAAATGAAATACAATACAAGAAACCGATTATTATAAAAGCTTACAAACAAAGTGGCGAGGAGACGTTGAGTTTGGTTTACTTTTTTGGTACTGTTTTCTTTTACAGGTTCGCACCGAAATGATCACGAACACCAGTTAATCGCAGATTTGTTCAAAGATTATAGCAAGGAGGCGCGGCCTGTTAAGAACAAGACAGACGCGATTGAAGTTAAGTTTGATCTGGCATACAGTCAGCTGATATACCTGGTAAGGAATCTACGAGATATACGAGCTATGAACTAATTTCCATTCATGTGACCGAAGGGCTAACGATTTCAAGGGTTAGGGTCCCCTTCGTGGATTGCCCAATCGCAACATGGATGAAAGTGTTGTTTGTAATCTACCACACTTCAGAATTAAAGCATAAGACCACACGTTTCTACGGTTTATAGGCTGATTAACCACGCGAGGTGTAGGAAGAGCATGCCGGAGAAGAATTCGGACATCACTAGTTCAAGGCGAATGATCGAGGAATTATTTTTTTCTCCCCTTTCCTGGGGGGAGGGGAATAGGCCATTTTCGAGTTTATTTCAGCCTCTTATTCAAAGCGAGTCTAAGTGCAAAGATTTTTTTCTTATGAGAATTGTTTTTCATTCCTATGTGCTTACTTACTAATTACCGTTTCAAAAGGTTTGTTCGAAGAGTAGACTGGAATGAACAAGTAAATTTGCTGCAATGCTTACCCTATAATTCATTCAAAAAACATAAAATTATTCCCTGAACACTTTGTACGCTGTAACTCTCAACCATTAAAGAAGTTTTTGTCGTTTTTTAACAGGATAGCAAGAATCAAATACTTTCTAGCAAAGTGTGGCTAAGACAGGTAAGAGATTACAACGAATTTTCCCTGACGTTCGAAACGCCGACGGCTTATAAATCTCCTACAGTGCAGCTAACCCCAAAACATTTTCTTTCGCGAGTTACATTTCAAGACTATAAAACATATTTTTGCTTTTTCTCTTCGAGATTTCACTTTTAATGGGCCACAAAGGTTACGTAAGGTCGATAAAACTGGAAGTCATTTGGTTCCACGACCGAGCCAGTGAGAGGCATGGGTCTATTCTTGAAGGGACGTCACAAACTGCTTTGCATTCCAAACCAAGCCGTTTCTGAGGTCAATTCAGGAATAGACCCAAGCTTATCATTAGCTTGGTCGTGGGTTAAATGACGACCAGTTTAGCTAAGTTTTACAGCGCATTAAAAGCATGCGTTCGAGGAGAAAAGGTAAAGTGTATGTTTCATGGTCTTGAAATTTAACTATTGCGAGAGAAAATTTGTCAGGGTAAGGTGCACTTTAAGTTACGCGAACAGTGAATTAGGTAAGAGTGTTCTTCTATCAATTTACGGTCTTGACCCAGCACAGTGACAAATGGTACATTTTTTGATATACGTTAAGCGCGAAAACAAGCAGAGGGCCGCCACCTTAACCAACAAGGAGAGGCCATGTCACGCTTGACTGCGGCCGCCATTTTCTTTCGGGGACTTGGCAACAAATTTTCGTGGGAACGGGTATTCTAAAAATAGACCCAGGGCATAGGAACACTCTCACCTAATTCACTCTTGGTTACACTCATCAATTCTATTGTCACCATAACTTAGGGTTTCACTCTCGAGCTCCTCAACATCTTCATTAGATCGACGGCACTTTGATCCAGTACTCCAATGAATCAAAACCGAACCATGTTGTTTGTTTCCACTTCATTGGTTCGTCTGTCTGTTGCTCCGGTGATCTTTAGTCAAAATGAAACGATTTTGGCCTCGTTTTTCTCCAAAACTATGCGCAAACAACCGAAATATGGAACCGCGTAAAATTGGGTAACTGAAGTTAAAGGCTACACGCTTTAGTTCAGGCACTTTTATTTAACATTCCGAAAATACCGACCTAGAATTTGACATTAAAAGATAGTAAGGTTCCCTTCAATTCTCTTGAGATACGTATTGGATCATTCTACGTTTGCTTCTTTGCTTCTTTGCTTCTTTGCTTCTTTGCTTCTTTTCTTCTTCTTCTTCTTCTTCTTCGAGGGCGCTAAAGGGGGGTCCTACGCACGGCTGACGGACAAATTAAAAAGTAGAAATAACGTATCATGGTGATGAAAATTCCATGTTCACGTTTCACGGAAATTTACGAAGTAAAACACTCACGGATTTTAATTTCGTATTTTCACTGGTCACGAGAATTAAAAACACTTAATCCCGTATCACGCAAAAACCCCTTTCACCCCCTCTTCTTCTTCTTTTTTTTCTTTCTTTCCGTAGATGTGGACCAACCCATTTCTAAAGTGGGATCCTGAGAAATATGCGGGAATAGAAGCGATCAATATTGACCCAACACTGATTTGGAGGCCCGACATCATCCTTTACAACAAGTAAGAGCATAAACATTCTCGTGCCCAGATCGGTCAGGTTTCGTAAAATAGACCCTCACTGCGACTGCACGTACATCGGAACCAGCCAGAGGTCATTATTATTGGTGCTGACCGAAAGAAATTCGGCCTCTGGGTGGGAGTCTCTCAGCTCTTGTGATTAAATCTACTCTAACTTTCGAAAGGCAGGTACAGTGCAGTTCTTGGAACCTTTTGTCGTAGATCGAATCCAGATATACACGAACAGATGGACAAGAAGAATAGTGGTACACGCAACGCACGCTCGCTTTTATACGGTTGGGGCCTGGGTACTAATCAGCAAAGCGCAGTTCGGAAATGGAAACTAAGCGCACTTTCCTTTTTGTCAGAACTGGCCGACCAGGCCGGTGACGGTTTGCAAGGAATATGCAACATTTTGAAGGAACAGTTGCATGATAATCCCTCACATTCTTTTATAGGAGTATATATCATGCTCGAAGTGTGTTATTTTTAAGGCGTTGTAGAGTTAGCCCTTCCAAATCCCAGTCTGACGGGTCAGTTTTGTCAAATTTAAAGCGCCCTAAACAGAGCACAAATTGGAGGTGTCACGATAAATATAAACTATATTGCGACACCTCCAATTTGGACGCTGCCGTATTATGTTTAGGGTCAGATTTCACTGTTTCCGCTGAAGCGCCAGTATAATTTATAAACTATGGACAGCTACAGTAGCTAGTTCTTCCTTTAAAAATTCATTTGAAACCTTCCTCGGATATTCACAAGAGTATTTTATGCATGAGTTAAGGTAACAAGAAATTATTTTTGAGCAGTTTTGGCCAATAGCAAAACTCTTTCATTAAGTATTTATTCTGGTTGAAAGAAATTTTGCATGTTATAGCAAAAGTGTTGCTACAGGGTCTACAAAAAGCTAAAGTTTTAAGGCTGTGTTGGTTTCTGTGAAATGATGAAGCTTCGACTCCCCAGTAACTAATGTCCTTGTCAGTCTCTAATTCATTTCAGGAAACACAACGAGAAGTAACTGGCTCCATTAAAAATCCCCATTGATAGCAAAGTACATGTAGCCCCTCACGGTGGAAACAAGGATAGCAATGCCAACGAGTGGCTTATGCACAGAATACGTTGAGCCAGTCTTAATCTGTAGGCTAAAGCGCACTTTCCCAGGAAAATTAATTCACTGTTTTCGAATGTTTTATCTTCATAGCATTGGTTTTGGCGAAACTGGTGCGATCTACAATTTTGACACCAAGGCAGTGCTGAGGCACGATGGATACACGGAATGGTATGCACCCACAGAAATACACAGCATCTGCAAAATCGATATCGGCTATTTCCCATTTGATGAGCAGAAATGTCCACTAGTATTTGGTTCCTGGACTTACACAGGTAAGATCGGAGTTGATGTTAATTGGAGGTGTGCTATGCGAACAGAAATGCCTTCTTATCTGTCACTGCAATGAGCGAGGCATTGCTGACTATAACCACGACTGTCACTATCACTATATCATTATCATTATCATTATCATTATCAATATCATTATTTTGGAAGAGCGAAGGCTTGCAATGCATGTCCAATGCAGCAAGTAAATGCCTCTAGATGTGATAATTTCAAAAAAAAAATCGCTGAAATCCTATCATATGTCACTTTCCCAAAGAGATTTAATTCTGTAAGAGTTAATCGATCAAATTATCAGCAAACCCGCAGAGCCTTGTGGCCAGCTGAGCCCTGTGGTTCACCATGATCTCCCACATGTACAGTTAAAATTATGTATTTACATGGTATTTTAAGAACTTATTTCATCGCCGGATGAGTTATCAAGATTGAGCCCAGATCCGAAGCCCAGGTCCCCTCCCTCTCCTTACAGGGACGTGGACGTGTGATACTCCATTTGGACCTCGAAAACGCAGTCATTCGTACGAATGACTGCGTCGTTTCGAGCTTATATCGCAAGATTTACTTCGCAATTAAACTACACTGTATCCCTCTTGGTCATCGTGTTGGTATTATAGAAGGAACACCGCTGGACGATATGTCATTTTGCGCCAATTTCATTGCTAGTCACCCCCAATTTCAATGTGACATTCAGTTGGTGCCCGTGGGTGAGGAATTGACTCTAGATACAATACAATACAATACAATACAACACAATACCATACTATACCATACCATACCATACCATACCATGCCATACAATACAATACAATACATTGCAATGCAATGCAATACAATACCTTTTATTTACTCACGATAATAGCTAAAACTTTCGCTTGTGTGGTCGTGATATAAAAGTAAAAGCGAGAATACAAAAGAAAAAGGTAAGTGCATGCAATCACTAAGTACCTAATATTCACAGGATAAAATCACAATAATCCGAGTGAATCAAGGTATTGTTCCCTACTAATATGTAATAAAATCCTCCCCAATGTGTCTTAAAGTCTGGGAGACTTAAGTCTGGGTCTCAATACCAAAGTCGAAGGTATTTAATGTTCTGGAGTTCCTCACTTTTTTAATTTCAGATAGGCTTGTTTGCCAGTATCCTTAGAATGAGAAGTTGTTAGCGCATTCCATAAAATGGAACCTTCGATTCGACGAAATGTCAAACCCCCTGTGTCAGCTCTACCCCCGCCCCTCCCTGGGGCTCAACAATGCTGGGTGCGATAAAAGAAGCTCGTAATTTGGAGCCCCCAACTACCATATCTTCAGAAACAGTCAAACCAATGTTATCTTCGAAAAGAGGGTGGGGGGGGGGGGTTACCTGGGTTGTACGAGTGCTTCACCTGAAAAGGGGGTACTTGATTAATTTTGGCGCAAAATAGTGTTGGAAACCCTTTCCAAACCTTAAACCGCACCACATGATACAGCACGTAACAAAAACACTTAAAAAGGTGTCTAAGCCCGCTGTTAAAAAACAACAACAACAACAACAAAACACCATGCTGTTCTTTTCCTCATAGGCAACAAGCTAAACCTCACCAATACGCGTGACTCCGCTGACCTTACCAAATACACAATCAGTGGCGAGTGGGAGTTGCTGGATGCCCCTTTGAAGCGGCATGAGGTCACATACAGCTGCTGTCCGCACCCCTTCATTGATATCACTTACACAATCCACGTGAAACGTAGAGTGCTTTTCTACATGATGAACCTGATCGTTCCGTGCATCGTTCTGGCCGTGTTGACTGTCTTCTCGTTCTATCTGCCGCCAGAATCCGGTGAACGAATGGGCCTCGTCATAACCATCTTGCTCGGTCTGACTGTATTCATGATGGTTTTCACAGACAACGTGCCGCGGACGTCGGAAGTCACGCCACTAATCGGCAAGTACTCCGTGACAGTCCTGGTGCAGGTCACGATGGCCCTGCTTGTCACGTGTTCGATTTTGAGAGTGTATCACCGTGACCCGGAGAGGAACATGCCCAGCTGGTTCCGGAAGTTGATTTTCGATATTTTGGGTCCTATGCTGCTGGCTTTGCCTTCGGAAGAGCGAGCGAAGCTGCAGCAAGATGAAAAAAATAGGAATTTCTACGACACTAAAGTACAGGGCGCCCCGTACGAAATACACCCTAGTCAAAACCATCTGGTTGTTTCCATGCCAAAGCTCATAACCGCAAAAAAAGGTGACGGGGAAATGGGCAGTAAGTGTTTTCACGCCTCCATGGGCTCTAACCTGTCGCTAACACCCGCAGATGAACGTATGGAAGAGATCGTTTGTGGCATGCGCACTATTGTTGCTCATTTGAAGGACACGCAAGATTCGGACGCAAAGGTCAACGATTGGCACCACGCAGCCGCAGTGCTGGACATTGCATTTTTTTGGATCACTGCCATTACCATATTGGGATCAACGCTGGCGTTCTACTTTATGATTCCCAACTGAATGACTGGACGCTTCAAACGGGAAGTAGGAAAGAGAGAGAGAGATAGAGAGAGAGAGAGAGAGAGAGAGATTAGGTTGCGAACCTTTTGTTTGTTTGTTTGCTTGTTTGTTTGTTTCTTTGGGTTTTTTTTTCGACATACAACAAACTGTTATGGAACTCTGTGGAATCCTGAAAACAACGTAGGCTTCAATTTAGCAAGCTCTTGCCCATACAGCTCTTCAAAACAAAGCCCAACCCGATCTATGGTTATATTTTGCGCAAAGGGAAAAGAAGTATCTGCCTTTCAAGCAGCTATAAAAAGAGCCTCAGATTAGTTTTACTCCTATATAACTTAAATAGTCCTGGTGGAGCGGTTTTCAATTCAGAAACCAAACCATGTGCCACTTATGAGCAATGCCATACTGAGACGCAACCGCAGTGGGGCTTTGCTATGTTGCATAACCGCAAAATTGTCCACCGAAGAAAAAGAGAAGAGTGTTACGAAACGATTTTTTTCTCTTTGAAGTCGAGAACCAATGACCCTCTAGGGGTCTTTTTTTTTTGCAATGTTTACAATAAACGAAAGATATCGAGGCAAAACAGATACTCGCGGTCCAATGTCGTAAATAAAGTCTTCGTTCTGTACTGCGCATTATGACCGCAGCGAAAACAACCAATCCAATTAGAACTCAAAGGAAATACATGTAGCCGCGTCACCAAGCGCGGTAAATGCGGGTGCAGACATGTCAATATTGGTTTCAGTATTGTTATAACTGGTTATAGATTATAAGGCCATTTAATGAGTGCGGTAATGACAACCCAAAGCAACCACGACATAGATCGTTTTCACTCACGTGACCAGCGGCCATACTGATTTATTGAAACAAAAGAAAATATTAGCGTAAAAATGTAGTTCAATTTCCCGAGGACTGTTTTGGGACACCAAAATGGCCATAGTTCCATTGTTTAGGTACACCAATATGGCTGCCGTGACGTCATGTGAAAACGATCTATTGCCTTCGAACTCTGAAGACCGCTCTAACGGAACCGAGTGTGGCCCTATTCCTATGCGCAACAGAGATATATTAAACCCATCAGAGCATGATTTATATCGTAATTTTCCTTGTAATGATCAAAGAATTTGTAAGTCACCGATCGTTAGATACTGCTGGTGTAGCAAGATATTTTTGACTTATTTTGTTATTCAATTAAAGGCTTTTCATTGCTATAGTTGCGCCTATATTTTTACTAGCTTTTGTTATCAGGAAGTTTCTGCCAACGAAAGCCTGTCTGGAAGTGGTTTGCCCTTGGTTATATAATAGCCGAGTCATCTATGTTTTTTGTGGCAGTCTGAAGGTAGAGTGTAATTGTTCACGTAAAAAGCCACCCTATTGGTTTATAGAAACAATAGAAGATTTGCATGAAAGTAGAGTTCAATTCCCAAAATAATTTTCTAATCCTGCAATGTGGCCGCCGTTTCTTTGTTTTACTCTTCCAACATGGCCGCTGTGACGTCACGCGAAAACACTCTATTGATAGCCAGTTGCCTGCCTGACAATAGCTCGGCTTTTGCCGCTAATTACCTGTTGTATTGTAACAGGGGAGTGCGGGGCTGAAACAATAGCTGATAACAATAGCAAAGCAATAGAACATATTCCCCTGAACATATTCGCCTCGACATATACTCCCCGACATATTCCCCTGAACATATACCCCTCGACTTAGCTTACCATTGTGCATATAAACTCTGAAGAAGAAACACACACGCGCGCGCGCCCGCGCGCGAAAATGTCAAATTAAATTATTGATGGTTATTGCAGCTAGGCTCGGACCTTACATACAGTTCTAGCACTTTGCCCCCAAAATACTACAACCAAAATAAGCAACCGGCTGCAATATTCAACTCAATACAATGTACTCGTATGGCTTACGGGGTGGTCTTTCATATTTTAACTGTAATCCGCTCACTGTTGCGTTTTTTTTAACTCTTTCGTCGATAACGACCTCTACGCCGCATTTGCCCAATTCTCCCGTCCAGAACTTCTTGAGGCATACTAGCTGTGCAGTGATATCAGTTGCGTGAGAACTTATCACTTATGATAACTCGTCACTTATGTTAGACTCAAGTCTGGGACAGCACTTTCAAAGGTTATGAACGAACATCCAGGCTGTGGGTCTGACTTGTCCCATTCACCGAGAAAATCCAACTGCCGAGAAGGGGCTTCCAATTGTAAAGAGCCCGAAAAAACGGCTTTGGGTTAAAAATAATTACCCTTCCGACTCTCACTCATAACTCTCAAGGAAAACCAAGATATGCGACTTTTGCACATATTGCGTTGTTTAACAAAAGTCTCACTCGAGAGAATTGTGTGAACATTTTTGTTTTCATCGTTTTAGAAAATATGTGATATATTCACCTGAATGAATATATATATATATATATATATATATATATATATATCACACGCATCACTTCAGTAACCCTTACATACTTTTCCAAAAAAGCACTGCTCCAGCATAATTAGGAGATTTTGTCGGCATAAATTTTGGAATCCGGTAGCATAATTTTGGAAAGTGGGCTGCGTATTTTCTGACAGGGATAAATTGGAACTGGGAGTAGTGCTGGAAGCAATTTATTCCATTTTTACCAGCTCAATAGACCTCTTCATCTTGTACAATTTGTTTTCCCATTTCAGACCACGTGATGATACTCTAGGGAACAGTTTCTTTAAAATTTCTTTTTATGCACGTGTATGTGTATGCATAATTTTTGAAAATACAAAAGCAAAAATTCCTTGAGAATATCACGTGGTCTGAAATGGGAAAACAAAATGTACAAGCCAAAGAGGTCTATTAGCTCAAGGTTATTAGGCCACCTGCATTTCTCCGGAGAGGTAGAGTTAGAAGATGCAAGCGCCGCCCCGTGCACATACTATTCAAACACCATGGCATGTTGCATGCAATGCAGTTCCTCATTGGTGACCTGGTTTTCAAAATGTGAGCAAAAAAAGTTGTGTACAAGTCCTAAATGCGACGCTGCTTATATCATTATCACTATTTGTTGTTGTGTTGTTTTTTATTTGTTTGTTTTTTCAAAAGTGCAAAGGAAACGATTTCTTCCAGGAATTTGGTTTTCGATAAGGTTTTCGATTGCGGACCTAGCCTAGCCATGTTATATTGAATCGTCATCATCATCATTATCATCATCATCGTCATCATCATCATATTATCATCATCATCACCAGCGACGACGTCGATATAGTCAACGAAAATGACCGGCAGGATGCAGGACTCCTAACAGGAGTCGAACCTATGACCTTCCCATTAATAGTCCGGATGTTCTATCGATGAGCTATGACCTTCCGATTACTAGTTTGCATGCTCAACCGATGAGCTATGACTTTCGGATTACTAGTTCGGATGCTCTACCGATGTGCTATGACCTTCCGATTAATAGTCCGGATGCTCTACCACTGAACTGCAGGAGACACGTGGAAGCTAAGCCATTAAACTACGCTCAGTTGCAACTGTACTGTATGCTTCTAGGACTGAAATGTCAAATGGTGGCATATTCGCAATTATAGTTAAATGAGATGGTGAATCCAATATTTTTGCTTATATCGTCATTATCAAGGTATGGTTTGCCCTACTGCGGATTCAATATAACATACATGACAGTTTTTTTCCCTTTTCATTTTGACCAGAGCGTTCTGAGTGATCCAGTATGTGCGCATGTCCAATTTTCAAGCTACAAAACAGTTTTCCGGCAAAAAGTTCGAAAAGCTCATTCCTCTCAGAACTCTCAAATCCTAAAATGATGCAGACTACGTCTATTCTATTACTTAATTTGCGGAAGTTGAAAATTCTTATCACTCGAAAGGAAATTCGGCTTTATCACAGTTTTCAAATAAATTATTCGAATGGTGCTTTACCACCATTTCAGTATGTCAGATAAGTCTTCCATAGTAATACAGTTCGCATGCTTTGGATACGATTCAGATGTGAGCCGAGTAATCGAAGCAAGCTGCGAAGAAAAAGCGAAGTAAAAAAAACACTGTTGTCAGGCGTTTACCCGTTCTCCCTGCCTGCACGTTAATCAAATTGCGCGGTGAAGACTATAATCAACTTTGATTTTGTTTTCCACGTTGAAGGAATAAATATATAATAGAAAGAGTGCTCGTTTTGTGTTCTCACATCTCCGGCAACCTTACGTGCACTGTTAAATTTGTTTCCCACGTAACAGTATTAACATTACTTTATCAATAGAACTCCTTTGTTTTGACGTGACGATATGCTACAGCCTCGTCGATTGTGTTCTGTAGTCGCGGCGGGACAAAGCCACGGGAAAGTTTTATTAATCTTCTCCAGCCTATTATAACACTATTTCAGGAACAAACAACAAGACAAAGGGCCTTCCGAAGGGGTATTGTTTGCGAGGGAGCGTTAAAACTGCAACATTTATTCTTCCATTGGTTAGAGCAGTTTTGACCCGCTGTTAGAGCTCCCTGAGCGAAACAATCTTTCGAAATTTAGGACAATTTGAATATTATTTGAAAGTGAAGTTGTTTTGTGTTTGTGAAGTTGTTGATGTTATTCGAGTTTAAAGGCGATTTTTCTGTTCTTGGAAGAAAGCCTCGATGGTGTACGTTGCATTACTCTACGTGCTGGCCTCTGTAGTCTTTCTCAACTACTCCTGCGTCGGTAAGTTTCGGAAATTTTCCATTAGAATCACTAATTATTTGTCCCATTCTTGTTTACATTTTTGATGCCTTTAATTGGAGAGATTGTTCTACCCTTAAACTGCCATTTTCGGTTGATCATGCTTTAAAACACCGCGACAGAAACTCTCAATCACACTCTCCATGCAATATCTGTCATTCGCAGACTCGAATTTAGCGAAAAGGGTTCGTTCTGAGAGAAGCCTGACAGAGTACGGATACTATACCATCTTATTATTTCTAGTCCTAGCTCTACGTGCAGTTGTTTTGTTACAACATAAACATCTCGTAGACACATGATTTACGAGGCTAAGTCTTAGTTGAAGACAGCACCGACCTGAATGTGAAACTAGCGGGCAGACCACAATCGCGTGTTTCTAGCTTTTGCTGAGTGTGTGAATCACGTCTCGCCAAGTCGGGTTTAATTAAAGGGGCTCTGTCACAATATTTTGAGGTATTTTGATCATCGACAAATTTACCATAAAATTGAAGGAAACCTGAAAATAATGCTTTACAAAGGTGGAAAAACACCAAAGAGATAATAATAAACCAGAAAGGAACAAGGATGGTTAAGGATGGAGAAGATTGACACGGATTACAAACAACAAAATTGAAAAGTTTAGCTAAACTTTTCAAACCCATTTAGCCGTGACGTAGCTCCTTTAAGCTTCGCCAATGAAATCACAGTCGCCGTGAATGATTTTGCTACAGCGAAGACTGAAAGGATTTGTTTTGAAAAATCGGCCAAAAGGACATTCTAGGGATCGGATACCGCATAACCCCACTCCAATATGCCTTCATCAAAGCCGGTTCCAAGACGGTGTTCGACGCCGCATCTAAGGCGCAGTGTATTACTCCCTGTAGACCCGGAACAATCGATTTTATACTTTATAGTTATATAACTTCACAATACCATCGAATCAAGCATTTCTTAGTCTAACAGTCTCTTCACCTGTAGAAACACGCTTACTCGTCCATCTTTGCTTGTGCAAAAGCAATATGGTTCCTTTTCGGTGTCAACCGAACGGAAGTCGTGGTGATCATGTTAAGTCATATAATGGCAAGGAAACATTCCTTAGAAGTTCAATTTCAAACATGCCTGTTATCCAGTTTTGAGAAGCACAAATTCAAATGATGGTTGTTTCTTATTAATCTCCGTGATCTTCCTTGATAGTCTTTCGAGTTTTCAATTTTTTTCCGGTTAATAGAAGATCAAGGACATTTGCCCTTTTTAGCACGGGCTGTTTCCAGCCGGAATCAGAAATACTCAAGAGTATTTTCGAACAATGTTCTCCCCGCAAATGTTCCGAAAAGACATTATTGTGGCCCCTTATTGCACGTAAATTCTCAACTTCGAATAGTAAAACAAAATGCTACGGCTAAAAGCGGGTCTCGGGAGAAATCTGTTTCTAGTTGGGTTGAATCCTTGGCCTGGGCAAAAGCAAAAAAACAATCAAGTCAGTCAAACCTTGGTCTAGGAAAAATGACACCTCTTTAAGCTAAATCGTCCTCGTGAACATTTTTTTCTGTTGAAATATTTTGGGGTTAAGAGAGGCTCTCACTTCCCGACCAAATTAATAGAAACAAATAGTGAAAATTACTGCCTTGTATACTTTTTCATCCCAATTAATCAATTTACGTTTAGCCGTCAAAATGATACTTTCCGAGCATTGCTTTTCCCTACAACGTCCTCCGTACTTGAATTCACCGTAGCAGTTTGCGACCGGGAGTATTTAATTTAGTGAAAAGTTCAAAAGTGTGTTAGCCTTCGAAATTTCAAAAACACTCGAGCAGCCGGCTCATTGCATGAGGTGTCTTTGCTTTTGCTGTCAGGAATGTTTATACTAATTGTGGCTTCATTTTAATTTATCTACAGAGTAGAATTAAGTTAAAATTGCAATCAATCAAATAAAAGTTTACTTTTCAACCGTACTTTCATTTAACGTTACTAATTGAATTAGACAATTCTTCAGTTGATTTTTTTTCTAATGTTCGCGAGAAAAGAGGAAAAGAAACGGATGTGCATGACCACAGTCCCCGTATTCGTTTTGAAGTTAGGTATCCCTTTGTGACATGTCGAAGTTCATGATTTCAGGTGAAAAAGCTAATGCTTGAACCCCAAACAGTATTGCACCCTCAGACGCCTTTAGTGACATGTTTTTCTGACTCAATTCAAAAGACCGCCCGCATACTAAGGAGGATTATCAGCGTAGGCTTAATGTGTGCCCAGC
>BLFK01000980.1:796042-811042 GCA_014634185.1 Astreopora myriophthalma | reverse complement strand
TGGTCATAACAATTCTCCTTGGCTTGACTGTCTACACTCTAATCTTCACCGAGAACATCCCCCCTACTTCAGAAGTCACACCCCTATTAACGAAGTACTCCACTTCAATCATGGTTATATTGGGTTCATCTCTGGTCGTTTCTTGCGTTGTGTTGTGGGTCTATCACCGTGAACCGTCCTCGAAAATGTCAGCCGCCTTTGAATTTCTGGTTTTTCAGGTTTTTGCAAGGGTCCTTGGAGTAAAGGTCGAACGGGCTAACACTTCGAAGGATCCGGAAAAGCGAAAGAACACAGCAGTTACTATGGTCTCAGACCGATGGGCAACATATTTCCCTGTTCGAAGGCGCAGTGTAACAGAAGGTGCTAGCGGAAACACAAGTCCCTGTCGTTCACCCACTGGTGGACAACTGGAGTTTACTCTCACCTCGCAGATGGAGCGCAAATTTGACCAAATAATGGCAAAACTCGACGTGGTTGCGAATTCTCTAACAATGGATCAAAGTGGAGAAGATATGAAAAAGAAATGGCACACGGCTGCCCATGTCATTGACAAAGCATTCTTTTGGTTGTTTACTGTAATAGTGGTTGTTGTAACAGTGATCATGTTCTTCATGATACCCAAGTATGACGATTAGAAAGACAAAAGAGATATGGCAACACGCCCTGGAAACTTAAGTTTCCTCGATAGCCTGTGAGCAAACTCTCAGGCACCCTCCCTTCCGAAGAAAGTTTGCTCGCCGGTTATTTCGTCCAAGACTGTGTGCACTTTATTATAGCTACTTGGTAGGGACGGCGGAGCGTAATTTGAAGTGGGTTTAGGGGGGGGGGGGCTAAAAAAATAGAATTTTTAAGGTGATATTCACAGAAGCGAGCGCCGAAGGCGTGAGCCTCTACAGGGGGTCTGGGGGGATGCTCCCCCAGAAAATTTTGAAATCTAGAGTTTTCAGCATTCTCCAGTTACTTTGCTTATCTTATCAGCAGCTGTTAGGTTGCTGAATATCAGCGCAAGAACCAAGTCTGGCAATGAATTGATCATTGATCACATGTGAGAAATTACTCAGGCGTCATCTTGTAATGCGTAGAAATCGGCTCGCGCAAATTTCCTGGAATAGATACCTCTGATTAATCGGTTTACTGACTATATTTATTTACGTAATTTATTTATTGCATTTAATGCTTTAATATGTTTGTTTTGTTTTTTGTTTCTTTTGGTCGTTTTTTCTTTTTCTTGTTTTATGATGTTGTCATTTTTAATTTATGAATATTTGTTTTGGCTTAAAAGTGGGGGGGGGGGGCTAAAGTCCCCCCCCCAAGCCCTCCCCGACTCTGCCGTCCCTGCTTGGTTGAGATTTCCGAAGAACTTGAAGGCATTACGAAAAAACTGAAGCTTTATACTAGCTAAGCATTTTGATGGTTTTGAAAACTTAAGACATTTTTCATGGCCTGCAAAGTTTACTCCCAAATATTTAAGCTTGGCCTTTTCGAGAAATCTGCTAGCTCTCGAGTAACTGACCCAGACTAGTTTTCTATCTCTTTGGAGGCATGTACCGTTACTCCTTAAGTAGCGTTAAGTAGCGATAACAACTTTGTACACCACTGAATGTTGAGCCGGTAGGTTGCGAGATGCTGATTGTTCCATATCTCTTTTCATCTCCAATGAACTGTTCGTTAGAGATGAGCGAATTGGGAAGAGCCATACATATATCAGTATAAAACTGACCTTTAAGTGTGTATAGTAAGAGCATTTCCTTTAAGCAACAGGCTCTCGGCAGTCCTTTCTCACTGATTTTGTACAGTCTAGTGAAGGTGATGTTTGTTTCCACGGACGGCCTGGGCGGTAGCGCGCCCTCTCTTGTCTGTACTGCCGAGTCTGCTCAGGTGACCTCCACCCGTCAAAATAAGTATAACCGATTATTACTGTTCAATATTAGGTAAGTGCAAATAATATTCATTAAGTGCTCGATGTCTACTTAAAAACACTCTTTTTATTACCCATGTAACTGTGTTAAATTGAGAGGTCGAAAAAGGTGGATTGGTGAGCTGTGTGGCACAGTTGCTGATCAAGGAGGGCTGCCGACAATGTTTTGTTGTTGAAGTGCCATAAGAACTTTTCCTGGTACTGTGTGGAAGTGTAGCTGAGCTTCCAATCGAGTTTATTGAATTGGAATTAGAAGTCTAGTTAAAGCCGACCAGTCGTGAATTTCTCGCAGGCATTGATTTTAAAGTTGTCTTTCATTTATCCATTCATCCAGCCATCCATCCGTCCATCCATCATTTCATTCTTCCAAGCGTCCGTGAGTCCGTTCAATATTTTCCACAAACCGAAGCCTTTGAAATCGTGCACTGCACTAATTTGTAATAAAAAAAAAAATTGCTCGATTGATTCCCAGTGGTATTGCTTCTGACCGTAGGAATTACAAAGAGCGTCGAAAATATTCATCGGTCAAACCTCATTTACATGCTAATTGTAACAAGTACCTCAATTTTGTCATGATTATGTATCTTTTCTCGCCAACGTGGCGCACAAGGTCTCCATGTTTTGGTAATATCTGTATATTGTTTCTGTAACCCTGGCATGCCCAGGACATGCTCTGCTAATCGCCTTCCTTCCTCCATAATGATAACAACCGTTTCGACTGTGTTAACACTGATTTGACCCACGTTCCGGTTCCAAAAAATCGAGCGAATGTTAGGTAAATATTGGGAGCAAAAATACCCACGTTTATCAAAAGGCCGATCAAGTGCTTCCCACGCGGGGCTTACTTTCGAGTCAACATTTTAAAGAAGACTAGTACCAACATCACGATGGCTGCCATGTTGAATCGGGCGTGATCAAGCGTGCGTTCCACAAATGTCGATCGAAGCTTCGACTTTCAACATTTTCGAGAACAAAGTAAATGTTGAATCTTTGCTAACTAATGTCTGAACCGATTTAACTTTGATTCCAGCAACACTCTTTCATGGAACTTTCAACATGGAAGCCCTCCGTGGAGGGGGACGGGGGGTCCTTGTTTCTATGTCCCCTTTATAAATTTGCTTGTGCTTTCTTGTTCCCGAAATTAAATGCGAACTTGCTCCAAGCTTTTCATCCCTAAATTGGTTTATGTTCCCTTGTTCCCTGAGATATTTTTGTTGAGGCCCGCGCTCAACCGTTAAGTTCGTATCAGCGGTTTCCTGTATTGTACATACGGGCCTTTTAAATTTGGCGGACAAAAAAAAAAAGACTTCTCTACAGTGAGTGGATTTTACACTTCACTGGAAGCACTTCGTGACCTCACCATTTTCGTCCCCTGGACATTTCCAATAAGCCGTCGATACTCGGTACGAAATATTTTAGACCTTTGTGATTTGTTTGGTTCTTAGTTTCATTTCTCGTTTTCCTGTTAAAGCGTAGCGAGCTAGTGGTTTGTTGTAATGTGTCACTATTTGCTTTCAGAATAAAACGGAGTCTTTAATTACGAGATCCCTGGCCTCTTTCGTCAAGTTCGGATCGACCTTCACTGAAGCAAACAGGACCTCACCTTGAGTCGCATGTTTAATTTTGTCTTTGTTCCCCTGTTTCCCTGCTCAAATTAGCCGTATTCGTCCCTTTCCCCCTAACCCCTGGGAGACTCTTAACATGTTTTTGAACTTTCATGTACAGGAAGAAAAAGCGACAGCCGTTTTGAATCACTTAAGCGCGAATGCTTTGCTCACCCTTAGCCCAACGGTCATGATCTTGCATCAGTTATTAACGACTTACTTAAAGAAACTATTGCGCCTGGAAGAACACAACAGCAACCACAAAACGTTTGCTGTTACCCCCACAGCCGACAACATTTGCTTACAATTTAACCTATACACGGTACTAAATAGGGATACTGGCTAGCTGAACAGAATGGCTGACCCGCAGCATAGCGTTTAAAATTAATACCAAGCGGCGAATGTATATAGTGCAGGGGCGTAGCCAAGATTTTTCCAGAGATACGCACAATTTTCCAAATTCCCCCCCTCCCCACCCTACCCTACCCCCTACCCCCCAAGTCCCAAATCTTTTTCAGGAGACATGATTAAAGGTGAGGTTACTATGCTTGTCCGAATGTGACAAAATAGCAAAATAGCAATTTTTCATGTCGAGATATATTTTTCTAAATCAAGTCTTTTATATTCATGGCAAGTTTCTCTATATACATGTCAAAACAATTTATTCCTTGTCAATGCGACTTGCTAGCTATCAAATGTTTTTTTTTTCTTTTCATGTCAATTTACGTGCACAATTTTTATACATCAAGAAGGACTGGTGACGAGCTCGGTCTTTTGCCAATGTCGTCTTTGGTTCTTTGGCGGGAAACCGACATGGCGGATGAAAAGAGCGAGAACTTGGAGGAACTCGTGAGAAGGATAGTTCACAGTGTGAACAGAAACGAAACCAGTAACAGCAATGACAATGGAAGTACTTCGAATTCGGTTCAAAATAGAGCGGGCACTGTCGAAGAAGAGTTAAAGCAACGGTTCTTGCTTCCTCGAGGAGCACCTTCAAATGATAGCACTCGCGCTCAGGATGTTGCTGCCCAATTCAATCCAAACAACAACTATGGTTACACAAATTACCGCTCCCGACAGCCATCCAGACAACGGAATACTCCGTACGGATTCTCAAGGCAACGAACATCAACATCACCCGCTAGCTATTCACGAAGGGGTTCACGCGAACGACCGGCGGAGGTTTCTACCATGAAGGAAGTCATCCTTTTACCGCATCCTATGACACATCCAGGCATGCGGTGCATTGACTGAAAATAGACAAGATAGTTGCGAAAAGCTTCCGCGTTGGGAATGAAGAAATTGTCCTCCGCCATGTTGTTTCTCCTGCAGTCCTTTCCCAGACTCCCCCGTAGTCAAGCCCGAGCTCATCACCAGTCCTTCTTGATGTATAAAAATTGTGCACGTAAATTGACCTTAAAAAAAAAAATTCATAGCTAGCAAGTCGCATTGACAAGGAATAAATTGTTTTGACATGTATATAGAGAAACTTGCCATGAATATAAAAGACTTGATTTAGAAAAATATATCTCGACATGAAAAATTGCCATTTTCTTATTTTGTCACATTCGGACAAGCATAGGTTACGTTGTAAGTCGTAAAGTGTTTTGTCGCCTTTTTCGGTTCATTGACTGCAGCAACTCAAAGGCAATCGCTGATTATTTATAAGCGAACAAGCTTGTAGCATCTCAGACTTTTATTTACAAATGAGTGATTTTTTTTTACCGCTGTGTGACACATGTAAAATCACGTACGTTGACGTAATTGTGGCCTAGTTAAGTTTCACTTATTTGCGCGCTTCTTACAAATGCACACAAAACAATCAATCTGTACATCTAGATCTTCAAGAACTATAAACCTTAAGTCTAAGGCTATGTAAGAATTTACTGTGGTCAGCTTTCATATAAATTGTAATGGTTTTCCATTACAAGCACAGAGCTAATCTTCTGTCTTTTTTATCGGCGAAGTCAGAAATAACCTTGTTAAATTCGATTTCCTTGTGTTTATGAACATTTATCACGGATAGCGAGGACAACCTCGCATCCGACATAAAGCTCCGAGGTGGCGTCTTAAGCCTCTTCATGCTGCTGAAGCTTCTCTATGCAGCACACGTGGACACAGGATACGTGAGGAGGATCTTGGTGGCTACATAAATCCCAGGGTAAAATTCTGGGTTGGCGGAGTCCAGCGTTTCCACGAAGGTCTGCGGAATTCCTTTTTCAACTGACAGCCACCTATGACGCCACCTAGTCGCCTCGCGTTTGAATTGATCGAAGGACATATGCTTGTCTTCGCCATAGTGGTCATAGATGTCCTCTACACCCTTTTCTGTCAGGTCTTGAAGGTTTCCTGAAATTCGAACTTGACATTTAGAGTAAATGTAACATAAATGTAAAATGTAAATGTAACGGTATCATCACGAGAACAAGCAAGTACCCGGTAGCAGATGTTGTGATTGAAAGCCCGGTAAGGGTTTTAGTAACAGCTCGTTGACACAAGATGATCTAGAAATGGAAGGTAACCTGCCCCCTACCAATAGGCGGAAGGAGTATCTGCTTCAACGTTTTCACGGTGTTGCTGCCTCCACGCTCCTAAAGAGATGCTTGGATTTATGTTGTACAAACCGTGTCTGTTGCTCTATGTAGTAACGCATCCCAGACATCATCGTCATTCCTCTCCGCCTGAAGGACTGATGAACAGACATTCGCCTCCTTGGACGTTTGAACCAGGTCCGATATCAGATATAAGCACTTCAGTCACGGTTAATGGCATCATAACGAATCCAGTGAATTTCGAGTGAACTATAACTTATATAGTAAACTATATTAGATGGCTACTATATGAGACAAAATCAGGCGACTGATGGTAAAATTTACCTTTATAACGACAGCCATGTTCAAATTTTGTCCGTTTGAATCTGTCGTAGTCAATTGCTTGATTAGTCAATTGGTTCACATGGGCGGATTATGCTGATGGTTTGGAATAAACGTAAGATATTCATATACCCACATGAAGGTATACTGATAATCGGTGCGTAGATTCAAACACGTGCTGCAAATTATGGAGTCCGACTTTAGGATAAATGAGTGCAGTCCCTGAGCTTTTCTGTCTCCACTTTCGCTCAGCTCATTAAGTGAAAAGTTCCCCGGAGAATATAAACGTTAACATTTTGTTAGATTAACTTGGATTTTTGTGGTTATAACCACCGAGAGGCAGGTTTGTCTTATATCTCTAATAATCTCTTTTTCTCTGTCCCTACTGTAAGTTACGGACTGAGCTGAAAGGCCGAAAGGAAACTTTCAAATTTAGCGGACCGTACATTAGAATACGGCCCATGAAATTGATAAATCAGCGCGTTACCAGGAGATATAGTAAATTTAGTTAATTTCCTTTCTTAAAGCCGAAAGTTGAGACGAGTAAACCTACCTGGAACGAGGTGACGAAGACATTCAAGTTCTGTTTCGACCGCCTTCCCATCTCCTCCCTTCTCTGAGTCTCGTTCACTTTTGCCGCACTTATCAGGCCGTGGACTCAAAACGGAATACTCTGATTGCTGTCATTTAAAATGGTTCATAAGCCTCTTGAAATTATAATTATCAGAAACAAATGGCAGAGTGTAACCGTAACACAAACTTTGAACTCACCCGGCTCTTCCGCGGTTTCTTGTTGAATGCGTTGTGGCCCTGTCGTTTTTTCAGTGCCGATGGCAAGGTAATAATCTGTGATTGATTTTTTGTCCACAATAAGCCCAGCAAATCGAGTACCCTGCGAAGGCAAGCCGAGGTGAAAACAACGCGTTCGGCTTTACCATCCAGGAGCCGGTTGCTCGAAGCGCGCTTAGCGCTAACCATTGGTTGAGGTATCAAAACCGATAGGTTTCCATGGTATTTAACCCTGGTTAGCGCTAACCACGCTTCTTCGAGGAACCCGGGCTAGCTTGTTATCTGCTCGCTATATTCCCGCCTTTTCTCAAAATACACCATTCAAGATTCATTCGACCAATGAATCACGTCGCTTCTCTGGAAACCGACACTCGGGTGTGGGGAAAAAAAAGTCCCTTATTTAGAAACTATGCATAAAAAAGAAACAGACACGGTTAAATGAATTGATGCAAACTGTGCTTTTTTAAAACAACTATCTTTTATTTTTTTGCTCTTTTTTTTATTTTTCACTTTTTTATTTTATTTTTTTACTCTCGACTTTTTTAAGGTACGCACGTGCGTACCGTGCGTACGGGTAGCTACGCCTCTGTAGTGTACAAGTGTATACTTACATTTAGCTGTTATAACTTGTCCTACCTTGCGGTCGAGTGCTACAGCACTCTATGAATATTCCGAAGCCATTCATCTAGTTTTCACTGAATGATTATCAACTATGTCAAAAAGTCAAACACGTTCTGGCAGCGCAAGCTTCAGCCTGCACGCTACGTCATCGACACCATCATGGTGCCCGTAAACAATCAGATCTCTCATTAGCTTCTTTATACTAGCGATATGACGACCAAGAACTAACAACGTTATTATTATGTGTCTCTCAAGATTCATGTCACGTACGTACTCGCAAGTCCCTTAAGGATAAGTCGTCACTTGGGACTTATTCCGTTTTCGGAATGAACTGAGTGGAATTCTGTTTATCTGCTCCCGATAGCAAAATATATGAACGGAATATGGTTTGTTGGGAATATATAGAATACGCGTTTTAAGTCCCCTGAGATTTTGGTGCGAATATCTTGCGCGGCAGCCATAATGCAGACTATTCCGAGCGTTAATTCTCAGGTCACTTCTGCAATAACCATTCCGTTTTCGGAATACACGTTCTTTTAGAAAAGCTTGTTCCAGTTATTTCGTTGATCCGAAACCGGGATAGGCATAAACAGCATAGTCCGAAAACAATGCACTGGTCCGTGCCTGTGCTGATTTGGTGCGTTCTGTTAGGTCTGGGAACTAATAATCGCAACCGATGAACAGCTCACCCACTAAGGAATGATAAAGAATAGAAATGGGCAAGACAAACAAGCTGGAGAAAAGAGAGGCGAGAAAATGTCCTGTTCACTGGACTTTCGAATTCGTTACTTATCTCTTCTTCTTGCTGGCGCTTAAAGTACTTTAATTTCTATTGCTCTTTCCCCACACAGCACTGAGATATTCTGAATATAGGCTATATCGAGTGACTGTTCTGTGCACCAATAAGATACAACTAAGGGCTGGTTTACACGTACGACGCAAGCGTAAGCAAAAGCAATGTTCGGAGTCGCATTCACTTGTTGCTAAGTAGTGTCTCTCGTCCTAACAAAAGGTACCAATGATCAAAACGCTACTGCGCTTGCGTATGTTGCTTGTGCTAATGCTTTAGTCGTAGGTGTAAATCAGCCCTAATGGTTCACAGAAATGGGATGTTAAGTGTTCAGCCTTCAACATTCAGTGACAATGTGTTTTTTTTTAACTTGAAAGTGACACAGGCGTACTGGCAAAGAAATCCGAGTTCTCCTAACAGGAGTCCAGCCTATGACCGTCTGATATCTTGTTCGGATGCTCTAGTACTGAGCTACAAGAGAACCGTGGGTACTACGCCACTAAACAAATAATATTCAGGCTAATGTAAAATTTCTTATATTTAAGTTGACTCATTGCCGAAGGGAACGTTATACGAAATAAAAAACCGACAATAAAATCAAGTGAGGCTTGTCTTCCACATTCCGGCTAGCACTTTTGTCATAATTCTTGTTCATCCTCTCTTGTTATTGTTTTGCCACGTTTCGATTCGTTTTGCCGGCAGGCGTGAACAAGTTGCTTATGATAATGAAACAGTTGCTTAGGCTCCCATTTTTGTAATAATACAGGAGTCACACCTTCAAAAGACCTCTTTCCCAGGACCTTTCTCCACCTCAAATCGAAGGTGAATGCCTTGAGAACAACGTTACCCCCTCCGAATCATCTCTTAAATGTCTTTAACAGAGGCGGATCTAGCATTTTTTTAAAGTGGTGGCCGAAGAAGAATGCTAATTAGCGCGCGTTAGCGCGCCTCAGTTGCGCCTTAGGCGCTACTTTCTAGGGGGTTCTGGGGGCATGCCCCCTCAGAAAATTTTGTAAATTTGGGTACTCTTACATGCAATCTGGTGCAATCTGGAAAGTAAAATATCAGGATTCCATATTGAATAAAATTATAAGTTGTGGTTACAATGATGCATGGTTTGTGACTCTTCGCTCCAAAGTCACAACAGCCTTGGAAGAAACGAATGAAGAAACGATAATATTAACGCCTTTAACGTTGAAAGCTTTTTCGCACAACTTTGGTCATACTATTAGCGAAAAATCATGCTTTAGCTAAAAAAATCAAAAGCTCCAACAGACTGCTTACAAAATGATAAAATTATTGTATATTTTGACAAAAAAAATATCCGACGAACTGAAAGGGGGTCCGCGGCCCCCTCGCCCCCACCCCCACCACCTCCTAAATCCGCCCCTGACTGCAATGGAAGTTTCAATCGCTGAATTCTGCACGACCTATACTTTAGCTCAGATCTTTGCAACTGGGAAAAGTCAAAGAGATCCGCTGGAGCTGAAAAATCTCTGTAGTTTTACTGTATGCATTTGTGTGTCAGTTTATTAAATCAGTGTAAGCCTCAAATTGGTATTGGAACTAAATACCATCGTGTTTCATACAGTTCTCGGCAAAAACCAGCGTTAGTGCGACTTAGCTCGCCTCCTTCTCTCGCATTTCAATAGAGATGCGTTTTGTTTCAGCCGATGAAAAGAGTAAAGTCAACTGAAATTAACCGTCAGAACCGGAGTAGAAAGGACTGTTCCTAAATTACGATAATCTTATAAGTGGTGTCTTACTCCGTTCTCCAAAAGGCTTAGGATCCTGTTCCTTTACTGTTGCTTCTTGCTGTATTCTATGTTTGCTACTGCTAAGGGAAACCACTGTCTTGCCTTGAGTATTTGTGTATGCGGCAAGCTTGAAGAAACGAGTGATTGTCAACTGAATAACCCTTGGGGAGCGACCTTGGTTGGTTGCTAAAAGTCCAGCACAAAGGTAAAGTGCAAAGTGATAACGCCTCAACCTTATACCAAATGCCAAAGTCCTTAGCCTTACTCCTGGAACATTGATTGATAGTTTGGCGAGGAACGCTTTAGCTGGAAGTTCTTTAATTCTCCCTCTACACGCAGACGGCTTGTTCTAGAAAAAGAATAAATAAAAGTTTTAATTCTTTAACCAATGTTCTACAAGTGAAAGGGCAAAACAAAAACAAATATTCGGAATACTCCCGAAAAGAACAAATTTGCCAAGCATTCCTTCTCTGGAACAGTCTCAAAAGAGAGAGAGAGAGAGAGAGAGAGAGAGAGAGAGAGAGAGAGAGAGAAACGTCTGTTTTGCAGTCTATGCTACACCCTTATTTCTTTTAGCATCTTAGACTAAAGTCCACTTAATGCAACATCCGGTACAGCGCGTATTGCCTCGTGTTCAAGAAACTTATGCTTCGTTCTTTTGTCCATCCCCTACTGAACCAGACATTTTAAAGTCATTGTTTAGGCCAAATTGTTGTTTACGCCTTTTCCTGCAGAATCCGACCAAACCAACAAGAAAAAAGAGTCTGAAAGGTAATATTTGAAGGCTGATGCGACAGCGTTTAAAAATTTAAAGGGAGTTCCCTCGTCCCTTTTGTTATTTTATCATTTTTGGCAAATGCATATGGACAAAGTTCGTGTGCTCCATTGCATATCAAAAACCCACTTACCATATGGAAGTTACTAGACTGTCAAGTATATAATCCATCGAAATTATAGTGGAAGTACCGGTAGGTAACGCAGTAGGTACCGCTACTGGTCCTATTTTCCTTTAGGTATTTAACGTGCGCATGGACAATTGCCCTTGTGCACTAATACATGCCACGAGGGAGTAAATTAATTGGTACGAAAACCCTGTGGCCTCATTTTCAAATCAAGAGTACTTCCATTCCATGATAGACCTATTGTTGGGAAGAACAAAGAACGGAAGAATAACTCGTAATTAGGGTCTCTACGTTGGGAGGACAACAAATGGTAAATATTCCAGTTAGAATAGTTTTTCGGCAGCGTAAGAAGTTCGCAATAAGCAATTCGATTTTAATCGTAAAAGTCTAGTCGTCTATTCGGGTTAAACGTCTATTCCTTTGTTCATCATATCATTGTGTACCTCGTTAGTTTCGATACGCTATAGCTAGTATTTTAATATGGATGTGAAGATGTCCAATGTTAGAAAAATTAAACCTTCCAGACACCTCGTGTAAGTTACGCGAAGCTTTCTGTGCGAAAGAAATCACCGGGGTCGCCGTATTAAAATGGTGGACTCCTTGTTGGGCGTCTAGTTTTTAAACCGATCTGAATTGATTTGACCGAGATTTTCACCGTCAGCGTCCCTCCTTACACCAACTGGGAAACAATAGCTGTGATTTCGCTATAAAACGTGAGTCGACCACAAAACATGAACTGCAAAACTGGTTGCAAAAGCATTTCAGGTAGTGGAAAAAAAAACCTTAAAAAAATAAAAATAAAATAAAGTACTATATTCTGCAATTTGCAACGCTGCAAAACATATTGAACCATGGATATCGTTTGCTTGCTTTTAGACTAAAGAAGTTATTGACTTCTAAATAATGAAAAGGGAAACCCCCCTAATGAATGTTCCGCTTTCACTTTTGATTTTGCGCGGCTTTGTTTGACGGACTTCAAGTAGTTGTTTTCGCAGTATTTCTTTACATAATAATGAAGTTAACCTCTTCATTTCAGTTATTGTAATCAAGTTAACTTCCCGCCTCAACCAGACATATTCCCCCTCACAGTTTCTCCCTCTCTGCATAACCTAGATAATTAAGGTTTGTTTAGGTCTGAAACAAAAGGAAATATTGACATTTTCGTACTTGAATGACTTGTGAAAAGGGACCCCCCCTTCAATTAAATATTCTGCTTTCACTTTTTGCGTCTCTTTGTTCGCCTGACTTGTATTTTACTGTGCTCAACTTGTACTTTACTACTGTACTACGCTCAACTTGTATTTTACTGTGTTTTTAGTTTTTAACAAGAAAAATTTCCGACGAAGGAAGAGACTCTAAAAAGTAGTCTGGATATTATTAAATTATAACGTGCCTTAGTCGTAACTTGGACTGTTAGTAAGGTCGCACCATCATGCAACTAATTAATTTTAATAACCAATGACCACCCAATGTCGTCATACCTGGAGCAGACGTCGCTCCTGTAAGAAAGTCCCGGATTTGCTTATTCCTTTGACATTCAGAGACTGCTATTTGTGACTCTACTCATAAGAACAAAACTGTGCGAGGTAAGTTCAACTATATATATGTAGCCTCATTCACTATTGCCAACATGAGACAGTGAACAGTTTACAGCACATAGTTAAATCCAAAATGTGAAAGCAAATTTGCTCATGTGTCATTTGTTATTTGTCATTTGTCATCTGTCATTTGTCATCTGTCATTTGTCCACCTGTTTGGTTCTTTAAAGGCTGGTTTCACTAGCGCACAAGCATAGGCATAAGCATAAGCATATCTCTATGACGTTTCCACACGCAAAACAAGCACAAGAAAATGAGGCATAACGGCGGAAGGAATGTGAGCTACTGTTAATTTTAGCGCTTGTGCTTTATGCCTATTTCACGTCCCTTCCCACTGCGACATAAGCATAACATAAGCATAGGAAGAACGAACTCTGCTCTTTCTTCTTGTGCTTATGCTTATGTCGTGGGTGTTCGCACTTTCTTGTGCGAGTGTTTATGCTTATGTTTATACTTGTGCTTATGCGCTAATGAAAACCAGCCTTAAGGCTTTGCAATTTGCACTCAAGCGCTAAGGGTCTTCAGATAAAGGCCGAAGAAATAGTGGGCACAGTATCCAAATTGGTAAAGATATAATCATCCGAACTCATATTAATCACATATACCGGCATCATGAACCTAATGATTCAACTTGCACGTTATACGTTTGACTAAAACAAGACACGAGGTTTAGTTTAATTTATAGTCGAACGGATTTGCATTTAATCTCCAAGCGCATACTAGGCCGCGTCGAAACATTTTCAGGATCGAGTCAATTTGCTGGCAGACCTACAGTAGCCATATCCTCGTGGCAGATTTACTTTTAAAAAACACATGTCAAATTCCACTATTAATATAGAGCGATTAAGCTGTAGCAAGCTCTTGAATATTTCGGGCGACAAAGATCAGCGATAAACAAAGCGTTTGAACACTAGCACTAGAAAGTGAAATGAGGGTAATAAAGTGTGCGTAAGTTCATGAACCGGGACATAACTTTCCGGGTATCTTGCCTATCCTTATTAAATTTGATGATGAAGAACAATCCTATCCCGAGACTCATTACTCGGAATGCCTGAAAGGTATCCGAGTATTATTTCCTTAAGAATTTCTCGTACAGCAACATGCACGATAGAATTACGAGGCGGTGATTTTATTGGATGAGAGCAATACAGTATACCCGTGGAGCAATATATTTGACCTCCCTCTTCGAGATATTCCTTGGACAATACTGTTCGCCATTCCACCATCTTAGCTGACGGCTTTGTACTGAAAATGTATGTTATCTGTGGGGAACTGCTTTTCTCCTGGGATACTCAAAATGCATACAAGGGCACACCCTGTTCGCGGTAGATCCACACAAAAACCTACTAGAAGATGTCGAGCGTCAGATTCGGAGCGGATCGGTCCGCGAACTCAAAGAGAAATGCAAAGAAAACTCTAAACCAAATTCGAACCCGGATGAAACAGAAATGAACTCATATGCCACTGAAATGTACCCAAATGACCAGCAAAGCGTCAATTCTAATGCATGTACCTTACTGACAACTGTGAAGGCTACAGTTGTGAGATATCCTGACGGACAGTAAATTGACGCCATCTTGCAATGCTTGGAAGACAGAGGACGCTTTAATCACATAAAAATATTTTAGGACATTGAAACACTTCCTTGCATTATATTTCTAATTATATTTCTTATTGAAGGCAAAAATTAGCAAGAAAGCATAAGCCTTATGCACAAAAACATTTGATTGCAAACAAAGGAAAGCACAATTATAGTCAAATAAAACCAAGTTTAAAAGACAGCGTTTGACTGCCTTTTTAGAATAGTACAAATCACAGGAGCTAAAAAAAGAACAAAAGGAATTTCCCAAAAAGGTGCAGTATATCACTAGACCCGGAAGATAAAAAGACTATGTTGCATAAAGCAAGGAAACGAGAGGCACGCACAAAAAGATCTAGAGAATATGATTCTCGTTTAAAATGTTTCCAAATCCAAGCAGCCTTCCAAAATATGTACATCTACTTCTACGCTACTGGTATTCCGAGTAAACGCTTGCAGAGCTTCAGGTTTGTTAATAGCCTCGGGACAGTCTTTTATGTCACTGCGCCAGCGGATTAATTATCACGTGAAACGTCATGCCTCAGTCAACATGAATGCCATTTGCGTCG
>BLFK01000980.1:786042-791042 GCA_014634185.1 Astreopora myriophthalma | reverse complement strand
AGCGCTGTGCTAACGTAGCCGGTTCCCCAATGCAGTCGAAGGGAGAGATACAAGGTAAACCACTTAATGTAACCGCCATCCTCGTCGCCAAATGTAGCGTAGGTGTATCAATCAAAGACACGTTTTGATAACACAACAAATTTAATCCTTCATTTAAGATGGCGTCTCCCGCTCTTCCAACACATGTTCACTTCCAAATAAGGAGATACCAAATATGGACATACACTACAGGTAGAAACGTAAACGAGGCATCTTGGGCCGAAGGACTGCATACCTTGCACACGCACATAGAATTACTCTTCGTCCACGACAGGAGGCAATCTATGTCCAGATCGAGCTGAGCAGTTTTTGAGCAATTTTGCGAATTTGGAGCATTCTTTTACGTTTCCAGCACTCTTTAGCGCTTTCTTGACTTTTGGGCAAAATTTGAGCAATTTGTTCGCATTTTGGGCAACATTTAAGCACTTTTTTTTTTCAATTTTCCGCATGTTTTGTCTTCGAAACGTTTCCAGTAAGCCGAGTTATCTGATTATCATCATGAAAGTTGAACAATTGCACCATGTCACCTGACGTCATGGAAATGCACGGCACTTATCCCTTGAACCCTTGGAACAGCATTACTTTGATTGGCTTGCCGATCGCACAGAACTTTTAGTGCTCTTCGCTGTCCAGTTCTAAACCAGTTAAACCGAATTGTAGATGCAAGATGGCACTAACAAAGCAGTTAAGCGAGTCGGAAGACGTAGAAATTGTAGATCCAATTGCAGCAGCAGTAAATTCTGGAGCGTCATTAAGTGCACAAGAAGGAGCACGAAAGCACGAAATCGAAAATTTCCAACCAACAAAGGAAAGAATAAGCAGAGAGAAAGTGTTAAAACCGCTAATGTGAGTGCTTCAGAAACTATACTGTTCTTATTGCTAGTGAACTTGACGATTGAAGACTTAGACTTAGGTCGATCCTGCGGGATATCTTCATAAATAATTTTTGTCCGAAAAACATTGGTGTTTTATTTCAACGGTCACCTTTTAGGCAATTGAGGGCTATTGCGTTGATAAAACTAAAAACATTTATGAACATCTGCGCGAGGAAATAATTAAAAATTATGAGCAACTTTGGAGCGCTATTTCTAAATTTCAAGCACACATTCAAACTGATTCGAGCACTATTTGAGAATTCTTTTGTAATTTTCTGAGCACGTTTTGGCGATTTTTCCATCGCAATCGGGACATGCCTACACGACAGCATGAGGGGTATAGATGAGTGCAGGAATGAATCACCAATGACTGCTGCGCTTCGATTTTAGGAAGGCACTTCGAATATAGAAGGTCGATCGCGAAAATAAAAATGTGGCCAGAGTCTTCAGATGCGGTTTAATTCGCCTTATCCGAAACCGAAACGAGGAAAGGACTCGGGAAAAGAAAAAGTAACCAAAATCGGTTGATTGTCACCGGAAGGAGCATCCGGGCATAATTCAAAGTAACAGTAACAGTAACGGTAACGGACGGTCGACTTTACTAAGAAGGGGCGACACTTGGCATCTTTAAGAGGTAGAAACCTGTGGGGCTCCAACCGTTTCCAGTTCCTTAGCGACACACTTAATGTCCAGGACTGAAAGTGTTAGCAAAGCTTTGCTCGAAAATGTAACAAGGAATTTTTCAGCAACTGCCAAAAGGTTTTCTCGGGAATAGCGCAAATACAGCAAGAATAACAATTCAGCTAGCAAGATGAAAGACAAATGACAAAAGCAAAACAGTCCCTAAGCAAGGCGCAAATGTAGCAAATATAGCAAAAGTAATGAGGAATTTTCCTGCAACTGCCAAAAAGGTTCCTTAGAAATAGCGCAAATATAGCAAGAATAACAAATTCACTAGTGAAGATGCCAGCAAATGACAAAGGCGAGAAGGGCCCTAGGCAAGCGTCAAACTCTGGCAAAAATAGCAATATAGCAAAAGTGGGACACTCTCCAGATCGAATTAAGATTTAAACATTTAAAACTGAAGTACCTGGACAAGAGGAAATTTTCTCGGAGAGGAGAAAAGAATCACTTACAAACAGAACCAACATGAATTGAAAAAGTGATCCTCACACTTTCTGGACAATTTAAGCAATTGTCTCATATATGCACTTGAAAAATTCAAGTGACTTCAACGGGATTCGAACCCACGACGTCTGCGATGCCGGTGCAGTGCTCTTGCCAACTGAGCTATGAAGCCACACAGTTAAGAGCAGGTCAATTTGCTGGGGTCATAGATGTTTTCCCGTGAAAGGAATGGTGAATGAAATGATTGTGAAGTGCTGGTCAGAAATGAATTCACGAAGTGATCCTCACACTTTCTGGACAATTTAAGCAATTGTCTCATATATGCACTTGAAAAATTCAAGTGACTTCAACGGGATAGCTCAGTTGTCAAGACCCGCACTTCATAATCATTTTATAGAACTAACATACGACCAAAACCTCAATGATTTTAATAAAGTGCACCTAAACTCAATTTTGTTTTTGTTTTTAATATAGACCCAAAGCAAACATATTTCGCCATTTGTACGTCAAAATTTGGCCTTTTATTTGCCACACTGGACACGTAAAGTTCGCAAAACTAGGAATCATTTGGACCCACTACCAAGCTGTGAGAGGCATGACTCTATTCTCGATTTTACGTCACAACCTGTTTTGCAATGCAAAAGTTCTTTAAAAACTTGAATGCAAAGCAGTTTGCGACGTAAAATCGAGGATAGACCGATGCCTCTCATGACTCATATGACTGCTGGTTTTGCTAACTTTACGTAGCTAGTGCAACACATAAAGAGCGAAATTTTGACGTGAAAATGGTAAAATATGTTTGCTATAGAACTAGAAATACGTGACTCGCAAGTCGCAAAACCTCGCGATGCTAGGGCTGGGTGGGCAGTTAATTTGGAGTGAAGGAATGTGTTAGGGCAGCTAGGAAATATGAGTTCTCGTTATTCTGTTAGTGGCCGTCCAGTAACTAACATGGGGCCGAAGGCCTCATCCCGCTAGGGGGGTCTGGGGGCATGCCCAACCAGAAAATTTTGAAAATTTGAAGCGTCTTTGGTGCATTTTCCGCGATTTTCAGTCGATAAACTCATTGATCGGACTTGAATGTTAAATGCGTCGTTTTCTTTGCCAAAAACCTAAAATGGATTGAAACTGTACTTGCTTTTGCCCACTAAACGCATCAGTTAACACCTCCATGCGACCTTGATCTTGGCGGCCATCTTAGGGTAAGTTGGAGACTGGGAACGAGCAAATATCTGCAGGGTGGGACTGGACTGCTGGTTAGTGGTTACATGACGTTCCTTTCGGTGAAATCGGTTCGGTAACACATGTTACGCTCTACACGGACAAAAACGGAAAAATAGCGCCCAATATTCACCTATGAAGTAACAAATAACCAAAGGAAACTAAGTAGAAATAAGGTGATGGTGAGATGGTGTGTAAAGCGTTTCTAGAATCACTAGAATCAAGTAATTTTGTTCGAACTATTATGAAATCGCTGACTGCAAATCAAAAAGATCTACGTTTTATTTATTTTCTCCTGAAAAGTGGCCGTCCATGGGAAGGCCGGACGGCCACCTGGCTAAAACCCTGATTTAGGGAGGGGTTCACATTTCAGCCCATGTGCATAAATGTAAATGTTTTTTTGTATTTCTTTTCAACTTTTTATGGCCTTAAAAATCCTTGTCAGATGTACTTCGGTAATCACATTCTATAATATTAGTCCAAGCAAAATTCACAGAAAATGCTAGTGGATTGTACTCATATTGTCGATATTGAATTTAGCGTTGACGTGTAGGATTTATCTCACGGTTGATGTGTTTACAGTTATTTGCATGCGAAATAACACAATCATCCGAAAAAATTATCATCCGAGTTACCTATAGCCTTCCGAATGGTTCATAAATAACGAATTAAATTAAACAGGCTTGGCTCATAGCGAGCAAAGGCGAAAAAGTATTTTGATTCATGGACATGCGGAGAACTGATAACCCTTCCCTTTAACAGAGAGTTGTCAGAAGATGGTACACATACATGTAGCTCATCTTTTTGCTCTCCAACCACACCCCCACCACACCCACCCCATTCCATCTTAATCATTAATTGAAACTCAGAAAGTACAACATTTGTTATAGTTGCAACTGTTTTATTTCCATAAACAAATTATGTACTGATAACATGTGATTGCGGTTGCTTTAAAGAAGAAAATTTCAGTTGGCAGTATGGGAAGTGATTTAAGTGATGTAATTTTCTCTTTGTTATGAGTGAATAGTTGCGAGGCAAGACGGGGGGGGGGGAATTCAATGGATAAGAAATGGCTATATTTTAGTCAAAAAATTCCATTCCCTTTGAGTCTCATCTGCTGACTATTCAGTAATGAAAATGTTTGACTGCACTTTGTATATCCAATTTTGATATTGACCAAAAAGTACCAAGTTTCAAAAGTTACGTCTTTACATTGAATTGTAATTTTGTTGTCACTTACCTTGCAGAAGAGTTTAGGATATAAAGATTAATGTTTATGTTACATCTATACTGGCAACATCAGCTGAACTAAAATGTATGAAATAAATTTTACGTACAAATGAAATTCTTGAAAGCGTACTTTTCTTTCAATCTTGGTGATTTCACGGAGGCTTTGAAAGATCTTTTGATCATGAATTGATAGGGTCTAGTTAGGCTTCAAAACCAAATTTTCGGCTTTAAAAAAAACTTAGAAACATCTGTGCACTTGTCTTGGAAGGTCTTATTGACGGAAGTCAAAAGACAGTTTGGCATTCCGAAATGTAAGGTGCGAGTTTGCAGAATTATGAAAATCGCAGTAAATAAAGCAAGATGCTTATCGAAAAATTCGCGTTAATTTAATGCATGTATACCTAACTTTTGCAAAATTCGCGTTCATTTAGTGTAACGTTAATTTTCTTTGCGTTTTCAACGTGCATTGTTAATTTCCTATAATAAGGTATATATATATATATATAT
>BLFK01000980.1:779269-781769 GCA_014634185.1 Astreopora myriophthalma | reverse complement strand
CTTGAGATCAAAAAAGAAATTGGGGACAAGAGCGGAGAAGCATCGTGTTACGGAAACTTAGGAACTGTGTTCCTATCTATCGCTGATTATGTCAAGGCTGAAGACTGTCTCCAGAAAGCACTTGAGATCAGAAAAGAAATTGGGGACAAGAGCGGAGAAGCTACAGATTACGGAAACTTAGGAACTGTGTTTCAATCTATAGGTGATTATGTCAAGGCTGAAGATTATCTCCAGAAAGCACTTGAGATCAAAAAAGAAATTGGGGACAAGAGCGGAGAAGCATCGTGTTACGGAAACTTAGGAACTGTGTTCCTATCTATCGCTGATTATGTCAAGGCTGAAGACTGTCTCCAGAAAGCACTTGAGATCAGAAAAGAAATTGGGGACAAGAGCGGAGAAGCTACAGATTACGGAAACTTAGGAACTGTGTTTCAATCTATGGGTGATTATGTCAAGGCTGAAGATTATCTCCAGAAAGCACTTGAGATCAAAAAAGAAATTGGGGACAAGAGCGGAGAAGCATCCTCTTACGGAAACCTAGGAACTGTGTTCCTATCTATCGCTGATTATGTCAAGGCTAAAGACTGTCTCCAGAAAGCACTTGAGATCAGAAAAGAAATTGGGGACAAGAGCGGAGAAGCTACAGATTACGGAAACTTAGGAACTGTGTTTCAATCTATAGGTGCTTATGTCAAGGCTGGAGATTATCTCCAGAAAGCACTTGAAATCAAAAAAGAAATTGGGGACAAGAGCGGAGAAGCATCGTGTTACGGAAACTTAGGAAATGTGTTCCAGTCTATCGGTGATCATGTCAAGGCTGAAGATTATCTCCAGAAAGCACTTGAGATCAAAAAAGAAATTGGGGACAAGAGCGGACAAGCAACGTGTTACGGAAACTTAGGAACTGTGTTTTTATCTATCGCTGATTATGTCAAGGCTGAAGACTGTCTCCAGAAAGCACTTGAGATCAGAAAGGAAATTGGGGACAAGAGCGGAGAAGCATCGTGTTACGGAAACTTAGGAAATGTGTTCCAGTGTATGGGTGATTATGTCAAGGCTGAAGATTATCTCCAGAAAGCACTTGAGATCAAAAGGGAAATTGGGGACAAGAGCGGAGAAGCATCGTCTTACGGAAACTTAGGAACTGTGTTCCTATCTATCGCTGATTATGTCAAGGCTGAAGAATGCCTCCAGAAAGCACTTGAGATCAGAAAAGAAATCGGGGACAAGAGCGGCGAAGCTACAGATTACGGAAACTTAGGAACTGTGTTTCAATCTATGGGTGATTATATCAAGGCTGAAGATTGTCTCCAGAAAGCACTTGAGATCAAAAAAGAAATTGGGGACAAGAGCGGAGAAGCATCCTCTTACGGAAACTTAGGAACTGTGTTCCTATCTATCGCTGATTATGTCAAGGCTAAAGACTGTCTCCAGAAAGCACTTGAGATCAGAAAAGAAATTGGGGACAAGAGCGGAGAAGCTACAGATTACGGAAACTTAGGAACTGTGTTTCAATCTATAGGTGATTATGTCAAGGCTGAAGATTATCTACAGAAAGCACTTGAGATCAAAAAAGAAATTGGGGACAAGAGCGGAGAAGCAACGTGTTACGGAAACTTAGGAACTGTGTTTTTATCTATCGGCGCTGATTATGTCAAGGCTGAAGACTGTCTCCAGAAAGCACTTGAGATCAAAAAAGAAATTGGGGACAAGAGCGGAGAAGCATCGTGTTACGGAAACTTAGGAACTGTGTTTCAATCTATCGGTGATTATTTCAAGGCTGAGGATTATCTCCAGAAAGCACTTGAGATCAGAAAAGAAATTGGGGACAAGAGCGGAGAAGCTACAGATTGCGGAAACTTAGGAACTGTGTTTCAATCTATGGGTGATTATGTCAAGGCTGAGGATTATCTCCAGAAAGCACTTGAGATCAAAAAAGAAATTGGGGACAAGAGCGGAGAAGCCTCCATGTACCTGAAGCTGGGAGATATTTACCTTCATATGGGGAGGTGTTCTAAAGCAAGGGAAGACTATGAAATAGCCCTTGCATTGAGTTGCAAGATTGGGGGTATCGAACTACAGTTTCATTGTCACCTCCGCCTGGCTTACAACAATATGTTGTCCCATGGAGATATAAATGAAGTTGTTCAAGACCTTTATGCGAGCATTCAAAAATCCGAAGAAATGAGAGCTTTTCTACGACATAAAGATGATTTTGCGATATTGTTTTTAGACCACCATTTTTCTCCTTACCAGCTTTTAAGTGCACTGCTTTGTCAGGCGGGAGATATTAGTGAAGCTCTTTCTATCCTAGAACTTGGACGAGCGAGAGCCTTGGCTGAGATCATGTGCCGTCAGTACTTCTTGGAGCAAGAAATATCCGTTGAGCCTCAGTCGTGGACTGGTCTTGAAAAGATCATGTCGGAAGAAGTCAACTCTGTTTGTCTTTACATTGCCTGTTACTCTACTGATTTATGGTTGTGGGTTCTCAAACCAAACA
>BLFK01000980.1:769269-774269 GCA_014634185.1 Astreopora myriophthalma | reverse complement strand
CTTCTGAAGTGTAACCAACCGTGTGGGGCGTAACAGTTGATTTTCCGGGCTCAAGCGAACATTGCGATTTTTATTGTGCTAAACGTTTGGATTTTTTTTTTTCGAAAACAGCCGTTCCGCAGTTAGATGGAATGGAAAAAGGCCGGTCAGATTTTCTTTTACTACAATTTAATCAAGACAAACTAACGAAAGGAGACGGAAAACTTGAAAACAGTGCATGGCTTTCCTCTGGATTGTACCGGCTCAGAGCTGGGTTATTGTATATTGACGAAGCTTTTTTTCCAATTAGTAGTTATATTTAGGAATGATTCTGTGCATGTAGATTTTGGTTGGAATCATCTCGAAATAAGGCCTTTGGGCGAATGTAGTTAACGCTGTACAGAAGGTCTCTGCAAGCTGACTTGTAACAAGTAGAGTTAGAAGTCGCATGCATTGCATATGTAAAAGCAAACACTTTGTAAGTCGCAAAGTCCCCGCTCTAAACTGTATCGGCTCAGAAAAAAATTTTGGCTTTTCATGTCATCGTTGAGTTGATTTCTCTCACAGAGCCTAAGACCTGCATAGGCATCGTTCGTGGTCCACGTGTATAATTTTTATATTACAGACTTTAAGATTCCCCGAAATCGGTGTACGCGTACGGGTAGCGTCTCAGTTAAAAATCGTGAGAACTTACGCGTTTCTCCATGAAAGGCTAGTGTTTCATCCACACATAAACAGCCCTGGGAAGATCAGTGACGTCATCGCAAAACAAAAAAAAAGAAACAAACAAAAACAAAACAAAAAACAACAACAAAAGCAAAACAAAACAAAGGGCTAACCGTTACCCCTTCACCGATTTCGGGTATCTTAAGGTCTCCATTGACTTGGCATCAGCAGGTGTTTTTTATTGTTTGCTACAACTGAAAAAAAAAAAAGCAAAACAAAAAATGTAATCCATTGTATTTTGTCTTGAAGGGGCAGTATCACACAATTTATAGTTTTTCTTTTGTTTGTTTGTTTTTTTCTTTGTTTTTCAATCGAAGGGGCACTTTTTGGTTGATAGTAGCGACAAGATAATGGCCAAGTTCGCTTTTAAAAGGCTATTGTAATGCAAAGAAACTGTTTATCAATGCTTTGAGCGGCAGATGGGCAAGTCATAAAGAGAAATCGGCTTAAACTTCAAGTCTTTCCTTTTAACTCGCAAAAAATCGCTTGGAACATAATTTAAGCTCATTTTTTTGCTCTAGATTTACTTTATTTCTCGAAATTCCTTATTTAGAAACTAGTCGAATGCTTAGAAAGCGTTTAAATGTCACATTTAGTGAATTTGATCAAATATCGTTAAATCTCCTGACGGCTGTCCGTTTCAGTGCAATTTATTCCTGCCTGTCAATTAATTAGCTAATCAAGAGAGGTTAAACTAAATATATTAAAGTGCCTACGAAGCCAAATCTTTTGTTTATGTCATCATAAAATTTATCAACGGCTTAGAGCCTAAGTTGATGATTTTACTAGCGTTGACTGGCCGGCCAAAATCAACGCGGTGTCTTTGCACGAATTGTATCCACTGAGCCCTGACCATCGACTCTGTCGGAAATGTATGCCTGGATATTTGCGGCGCATAGCTGGTGTTCTTGCAGTTTTGCTGTTTCGGCGCTCCAGCGACACAATATGGACCGCCAAGCTTCTCCGCCTTTCCCTCACTTTCCGCCATATTGTTGTGTGTTGCAAATGAACTGACGTCACAGAATTAAATCACGAGGTCATTTGGCGCGCGATCACTTTGACGATTTTTAAGCCAAATAGCGCGTATTTTGAGCACACAAAAAAGAATGCTTTTCAAAGAGTTTTACGACCTGCAAACGTTATAAGCACTTTTCTGGCATGACAAACAAAGAAAATCATTTTTGGAAAAAAAAACGCTTCCTATGCACCTTAAGCATCTAAAAGTATTGGGATTAGCATCGTTGTATGAATGCCAGGAGAGCTGAGATTTTTTTATAGTAATAAAAAGAGTCTTACACTGGCAGCATTAAAGCTTCATACTGGCGTTCCGTCTTCACTAGAGCCCCGTGTTTTACAGCTACGCATAACCCGAAAACTCTGGGAAACAACAGGCTTCCCGCCCGGGGGGTACTGCCATATATAAGCTATATAGGTATGTGCCGCTGTGGAGGGTATAGTCTTCAAGCAGCTTACAGTAGGATAGGCTATATAAGTCAGAGCGTTTGGGTCTAGAATAGGGTATCATTTTCACTAAACTGACCAGTTCGTTGAAGATTTTACCAAGACTAAGGAAACCAGGATTTGCCACTGAAAAAAATAAAAAAAATCAAGTCGGCCAAGTTTCAATTTTGAGAGAGAAACGATTGTGGCATAACGTTTTGTTTTGGCTAAACTGTGCTAGTGACCTCAGTAGTTTCTGGAAAACAGCTACTCTAGGATAGGGGGGATTTGGGGAGTTTACTCTAGTATAGGGTAGCAAAATTCAGCTCGACTTTCCAGGGTTCCAGGGTCCCAGCGGCACATCCCCACCCAGAAATTCCTAAGGTACCCCCCTCCCACGGCTTACCGCAGAAAAGATTTGGCCAATAATCGCACAGCGCAAGATCCTCTATCCATGTCGCTATTGATTAGAGCGTTGGACTTCACTATTAAGCAGAGCATTGGACTTTGATTTAGCAAAGGGCAGTAACGACTGTGACCTACAACTGAAAGACGGCAAAAGTCAGCCGATTGATGACGCCTTCTTTTGTAAGTGAAAGTAGTTCCAAGTTTTTCTAAACCTATTGATCCCTGGATAAAGCGCTAACAAAGTCTTGCGGAAGTACCAATCATTTTGGTGAAGTCGAGAATGAACGGGTGCATATTATTTTCAGTTGACGAGAGAAGCTTATCCTTGGTTTCTGTCGACCAGAGAGCCGTTGTGCCTGTGATTACCCGTTTAGTCTGCAACCTACAGCTTAGTTTGCTCGGTGCCTAACAAGTACCCTGATGCCAGTCATTCAGCACACTTGGAGAGCTCAACACGGTAACTCAACTGAAGAATTCCGAAGTACAGTTGTATGCATGTCCAAATTCATTCGGTTATTCGAATCTCTGTTATTGCCTCATTCAAGAATTGATGTTGGGATTTACTTCGATGATAATCTTATTCCTCTGTGCTAAAAATATACTTTTAAGATAAATTCCCGGCTCTTGAAAATGTCATCCCCAATTACAAAAACTCACGCGCAAAAGTCCGTTGCTATATGGCGGACTGCAGTTGGTATGAGCAGGAACAACTGCTCTGGTATTTCACTTATTTCCGCTGGTTTTGAAAAGAAGCACTCAGCAAGGACACCCACGTTGCTCAGTAATATCGCAGTCACGTTTTTTCCGGGTTAAGATGTGAAGTTCATAGAAAGGCAACAAGGTTTAGAACGCAAAGTAATATCATCGCCACGTAGCAACGCCACGTGGACCGATAAAGCACAACAGATGTGATTATTGAACGGCCTTTTCTACTCTTACTTAGTTTTTCTTTAGGTCGGAGTGCATGAGGTGTTGGGATTAAAGACCCTTAACGTTCCGTTCTGTATATACCAAATGCACTGAACGACCACGAGAACGTCATTGCAAACGAGAATTTCGCGTTAGCGATATTATCAGTGAATGTCTTGTATTATAAATCCCTTTGGAAGCCAGTTCAAACTCGTTCAGTATGTGACAACTGTATGCTAGAATCGAACTGGTGTGAAAGGCGATGAAGTATGGCCATAGAAAGGAAAATACACCGTCATGTCATGTGCTCGCGTCTTCCTGCACGAATACAAGACCTTTAAAAAGGAAGTGGTCGACACTCTCTTTGGTTGCCGGCTCTCCTTATCATATTTGAGCGGCGTTTCTAAGTTTTGGGGACTGTGAATGCCGGAATTAAGACCATGCGAGTGAAAGGTATCGATCTTGGTGGCACCGTTTGTCGCAGAAAAAAAATCTTTTTTGCTCAATTTGTTCGTTGGGTGCCCCTGTTACCTAGCAGATGTGATACTAATACGGGTTCAAACCCGGTTGAAGTCCCGAATTTTTCAGGCTTCTCTACTAACTATGCTCTACGCAATGTCTCAAATTGCGTTCATAACTGCGGGCGTCATAGCTTCACTGCTGTTCAATATATGATTCGTTTCATATATCATTTCGTTCACTAATAAAGACACTTGGAAGGTACCAGAACAACGATTTCCCCAGCTTGCCAATGTTTAATTAGTGGCCCTATGTTATTTAATGCTAGCGCCTCTTTAAACAGGCCAAACCCCAAATATCCCCACCCCACCCCCCCTCCCAATTTTCTTCAAAATACTACTCCCGTGTTGTATCACTATTTACGAACTCAAGGCGAACTCGATTTGGCTAATTGTCTTTTATAGATCGTTATGTCACGAATTACTGCTTTCATTGTCCCGTGCACTGAGCACCTATGTAATTAAGTTAAAACTATTTCCCTTAGACGCCCGCTAAAAATGCCCCCCCAGGGCCTTATGTGCCAATAAGTAAATAAAAGTTATATATAAAAAAAAGAAAAGAATCGGGCTTTAGATGGGTCGGCTTGAAATTTTGCGTGATGTCTGGTGTTACATCGCCGGGGCCGGCTCCATATCCTCTCCAAATCTGGGAAATATAATGAAACGAAATTATTCAAAATAGTGCCCAGAAACTTCATAGCCTGTCACCTGTGCGCAATAGTTGTCCTACGTAGGTCTCTAAAACACACGCGTAGGTTCCGGCTATGCCAGTGTCTAAGACGGACAGATTATATCAAGTTTTTGCATGTTCCATTGCTACGACCTCCGTTTTGTAATACTACTTTAGACTATTATAGTTCTCCCCTTTCAGCGTTTTAAATTTTTATCAACCTAGAGTTAAGATTTTATTACATTTATACATTAAACCATTTTTATTTTATATTATCTGTCTCTCCTTTTCATCTTTTTACTTACCGACATTCCTCCGCAATTCAGCCTAATTGACTGCAAAGTGTGATA
>BLFK01000980.1:759269-764269 GCA_014634185.1 Astreopora myriophthalma | reverse complement strand
AAACCCCTGGGAGACTCTTAACGTGTTTTTAAACTTTCATGTACAGGAAGAACAAGAAGCTATTTCTTAATGAAATAGTGTTTCGTTTCCAGAAAGATATTCAAAGTCCGAGGAGGGCTGCGTTTTTTTATGTATTCTGGATGAGAAGTACCGGGGTGTGGGAGTTTGGTACTGATGTGCCTGTTAGACCCGTAGTGATCTGCTTAATTCACAGAGCCTTGGGATTTTTCAAATAAATGAGGTGTAGGTCATGGACAGTGGCGTGTTTAACTGGTGTCGGTTTGCCGATACACGCTAAGAGTATGAAACTGCAATCCAATGCGACAGTTTCGCTCGTTTTCTTTTCACATAGTTTCTTTTCACTTTGCCTTAGGGGAGGGGGCTACTCTCTTATATCAGCTATATAGGTATTTGTAACCTCAAAGGGTATAGGTTTTGCAAATTTTAGCCTCTCTCTCTCCCTCGCCTCCCTTCGGGCGCTTTTTCTTCATTTTTTCGCGCGCCGATTTTCGCGCTGCGCCCCAACTAACTGAACGCCTGGAAGAGGCTATGCAAATTTTGGTCATTTTTGCCTCAATCTTGGTATGGTTTTTGCACTTTAGTCTTGATTTAGATACGGCTTTTAGAAGCTACCTTTTAATTTATTGATAAGACCAGGAACTAAAGGTATTCATAATACGTTTAATATCAGTCTGAACTAGGAAAGGGGGCAGCTCTGCAACAAAGTATTGATCTAAGTGTCAGATTGAATGGGCCACCAAAATTTTGGTTAGGTCCTAATTCACAGATTATTTTTTTCGCAGTGCTTTGGAAAGCGTGCCGCTCATCATCGCCCAATCTTTGTTTACGCAGCATCTGAAATGCCTCGGAAGCGGAAACCCATTTTTAACACTGTAAATAAACTCAAAGCAAAGTGTTTTATGTGAGGCTAAATAAAGTTAAGAGACAAAAGCTTATGACGCTTAATTTTTCCATTTCTGTGTAACGCGGCGCATGATTCGAATGGATGCCGCACTTTATGTTTTGTTGTCAGTGACGCAATTGCGTATTGAATCATTCCTCCACTTTTGCCTGAATCTTATGAGGCTGAAATACAAAGGTTATCGGTTTTTTTCGTGGAAAGCAGCTCCTGAAATGCTTCGGTACCTCAAAATACAAATGTTTTTAAGCCTCGGAAGCAAACTAATGTGTGTGACGCTAAATAATTTAAAGCTAAGAGACTAAAGCCTATGACGCTGAATTTTCCCATTTCTGTGTATTTTTACTATTTTGTGATATACCAACGTTAATTGAATACAATATCATGAATTACTTACCTTGTGTAATGGTGTCGCCTAATCCAAGTACGTGTTCTTTTCCCGTAAACAGCCACAGAAAAGGGGCGGGATTGTTTTCCTGACAAGTGTTCTGATTGGCCAAAATTATGTCGTCGTAGTTGTGATTTTTATCACAAGGAAATAAATATCTTTGTTTCCCTAATTCAGCAATGTTCCGCATGTTTCGGTTTTTTTCGACGACCAGCTACCTAGTAGAATACGTCTTTTCAGTCTGAGTTAGAACCATTTAAGTCGCCAATTATTTCTCAAAAGTTCTTTTGTTTCCGTGACACGAAATTAAATTTACTTTCAACAAGTTCTTTCGATCATGTTTACCTTGTGAATTACAAGCGTTTCTAGCTGATAACATTCATACTCATTGTATCAATAAATCACTCTGAAATGGAAAATGGTACCATTTGTCTGTTTAACTAAAAACAAAACTAAGTGCCTCTATCGTCTTAAAACAGCGCATTTCTGGACAAATCCCGTGCTCTGGCGGTGTCGGTACCTCGTAAATAAATTTCCTCTTCACTATCACCAGCGATTGCAAGTCCAGTTTGTAGTGTTCTTGTGTATTTTAATAACGAGAGACGAGAGTTTCAGTAGTAATTCCCCATTTTCTAACAAAGCAGCAACCCAAATGCCCAACACGACACATTTTGTGGCCATGACCGAATTTCCGCCGTATTTACATTCGCAATTACGAACTTTACTCTGATTGGATATTACCTCCACTATGTAAATAGTTCACCCCCGAACTGAAAACAATACCGTTTCGTTTCTGAGGAAACGAAACAAAAAGCGACAACCGTTTTGAATCACTTAAGCGCGAAGGGTGGGTAGAAAACGAAGACCTAAGACCTAAGACCCAAAAACGAAGACCCCCTCAAAATCACTTCTAAATATCTAGAAACGGGTATCTCGACCTTAGATGTGTAAGAAACAGCATTATGTTCAATTATACAAAGTTTCGACCAGGGTCTTCGTTTTCTACACATCCCCCCCCCCCCCGGTGTGTAGAAAACGAAGACCCCCCTCAAAATCACTTGGAAACGGCTGGAAACTGCTTTTAACGACTTCTAGACACTAAAGGAGTGTAAGAAACAACAAGATTTTCAGTTATACAAAATTTTGACCAGAGTCTTTCACCGGGGTCTTCGTTTTCTATGTGTAGGGATGTGTAGAAAACGAAGACCCTGGTCGAAACTTTGTATAATTGAACATAATGTTGTTTCTTACACATCTAAGGTCGAGATACCCGTTTCTAGATATTTAGAAGTGATTTTGAGGGGGTCTTCGTTTTGGGGTCTTAGGTCTTAGGTATTCGTTTTCTACCCACCCTAAGCGCGAATGCTTTGCTTACCCATAGCCCAACGATTATGGTCCTCCATCAGTGATTAACGACTTACTTAAAGGAAACTATTGCACCTGGAAGTACACAACAGCAACCACAAAACGTTTGCTGTACGTACATGTTACCCCCACACCCGACAAGATTTGCTTACAATTTAACCTATAAACGATACTTATTAGGGATACTGGCTAGCTGAACAAAATGACTGACCTGCAGCATAGCGTTTAAAATTAATACCAGGCGGCGAATGCATATAGTGTACAAGTGTTTACTTACATTTAGCTATTATAAGTTCTCCTAGCTTGCGGTCGAGTGCTACAGCACTCTATGAATATTCTGAAGCCCTTCATCTAGTTTTCAGTGAATGATTATCAAATGTTACGAATCACGCGCATTTATGCAACAGTTGTTGTTAAGTCACCACGCGAATATATTATGTAACCTTTTCAATGCCCATATGTAGGCATTAAGGAGAAGCACTTGTACGGGGGATAAGAATAGGACATGTTGTTGTTAAGATGAATAAGGACTTTCGCTGAGGACTTTTCTTCGCCCTGCTCCTTCCGATGGATGTTCTTCGACCCTAAAGACTACTTGGAAGCTAACCAGGCGGATAAGCGATTGAACATTTGTATTTAACTGTATTGACTTATAGTTTTCATGATCTTAAGCGCGCGTTGTGTTAATAAATTACGTGTTCCTGTTTTCTACGAATGTCATCTGGTTCACCGTTTGTTGCGGTCGTTCGCATTGTCGATTCACCTTTGCGTCTGTAACACAAATATGTCAAAAACTCAAACACGTTCCGGCAGCGCAAGGTTCAACCTGCACGCAACGTCATCCACTCCATCATGGTGCCCGTAAACAATCATATGTCTCATTAGCTCCTTTTCTTTATACTACCGACATGACGACCATGAACTAAAAACGTTATTATTATGTGTCTCTCAAGATTTATGTCACGTACTCGCAAGTCCCTTAGGGATAGGTCGTTCATTTGGTGTAAAGATGTTGATAGCTAGAGCTCAAACAAATAACAGGCGTTCATGCTCACAGAGCTCTAATGTCCGCCACGCACCCGAGCCCGCCGACTTGTCAGCGGTCTACTTCATGCTACATGCGTTGTTACATTTGGGACTTAGTCCGTTTTCGGAATGAACGGAGTGGAATTCTGTTTACCTTCTCCCGATAGCAAAATATATGAACGGAATACGCTTTATTGGGAATATAGAGAATACGCGTTTTCAGACCCCGGAGATTTTGATGCGCACATCTTGCGCAGCAGCCATAACGGAGACTATTCCGAGCGTTAATTCTCAGGTCACCTCTGCAATAACCATTCCGTTTTCAGAATACACGTTCTTTTGGAAAACCTTGTTCCAGTTATTTCGTTGATCCGAAACCAGGTTAGGAATAAACAGCATATTGCGAAAACAATGCACGGGTCCTTGCCTGTGCTGATTTTGTGCGTTCTGTTAGAAATGAGAACTAATATTAACCGCAACTGATGAACAGGTCACCCACTAAGGGATGGTAAAGAATAGAAATGAGCAAGACAAGCAAGCTGGAGAAAAGAGAGGCGAGAAAGTGCCCCGTTCACTGGACTTTCGAATTCGTCACTTATCTCTTCTTGCTGGCGCTTAAAGTACTTTAATTCCTATTGCTCTTTCCGTTCACAGCACTGAGATATTCTGATTATAGGCTATATCGGGCGACTGTTCTGTGCACCAATAAGATACAACTAAGAGCTGGTTTACACGTACGACGCAAGCATAAGCAAAAGCGATAAACGCGTGCGCAGTCGCATTCACTTGTTGCTAATTAGTGTTTCTTGTCCTAACAAAAGGTATCAATGATCAAAACGCTACTGCGCTTGCGTATGTTGCTTGTTCTTATGCTTGCGTCCTACGTGTAAATCAGCCCTAATGGTAGACAGAAATGGGATGTTAAGTAATCAGCCTTCAACATTCAGTGATAATGAGGTTCTTTCAACTTGAAAGTGACACAAGCATACTGGGAAAGAAATCCGAGTTCTCCTAACAGGAGTCAAGCCTATGAACGTCTGATTTCTGGTTCGGATGCTCTAGTACTGAGCTACAAGGGACTCGTGGGTACTACGCCACTAACTGACAAATAATATCCAGGCTAATGTAACATTTCTTGGAATTAAGCGAATATTTAAGTTGATTCATTTCCGAAGGGAACGTAATACCAAATAAAAAAACCGAGAATAAAATCAAGTGAGGCTTGTGTTCCACATTCCGGCCAGCACTTTTGCCATAGTTATTGTTGATCCTCTCTTGTTATTGTATTGCCACGTTTCGATT
>BLFK01000980.1:733605-752795 GCA_014634185.1 Astreopora myriophthalma | reverse complement strand
AGTGCCCTCATCACCGTGCTATCCCTGCTCCCCAAAGTTATACCTCATCTAGTGGCCTAATGTTCTGTTCGATCAATGATATCAAATGGCGTCTCTGACGAATGAGCTTACGAGGTAGGCAGAAATTAAATGAATATTCAGACGGTGCGAGATACAACAGGGCCTGTGTACTAACTCAGGGGCACAATGGGTAGGTATCCTCAAGAGAAGATAATGGGACAGAGAGGGAGTCTTATGGCGTTTGCCGGGATATGTGAATAACACTAAAGTTATTTATGGACACCGTACCGGAAGTCGGTTTCCAGAGAAGTCCGCAAACCTTAATTCTGACTTATTTAAAATTGTAAAATCATCAAATGGTTCAGATTTATGCTTATTGAAGCAGAAATGTGGTATATGATCCAAAACATACCGCATTAAAGGCACGAGAGCCATAAATCAGTTTTTGCGGACGTCTCGGGAAACAGACTTTGTCACTAAAAATAACTTTACTGAAATTGACATATCCCAAAGGCTAGTCCGGGTGTTTCCCTCTCTGTCCCATTATCTTCTCTTGGTATCCTAGGTTATTAAAGGTTGGGCATATCACATGTTAACTAGTCATCAAGGCCTCGGAACCAACCGAGTTTTCTAGGCTACTTAATTTTTTAGAGCAGCCGATCTCTCGTCTCTGTAGTAATAGTCCGTCCAATAAGGAGGGCTTCCGACTACTTAGAGCTTGCTTCTTGGTTCTTACCCAGATTTCCTGCCCTTCTTTTCTTTTTCTCCTTTTGGGTTTCGTTCCCTCAGTGTTTTCTTTTCTATGGGTCCGTTTATTTTTTGTTTTGGGCATTTTTTTTCCCCTGTCCTGCGTCTGACCGCATTTCTTTCAGCTGTAAGCGGTAGCCCAGCTCTAATAGTTCAAGTTTTCTTATTTGTATTTCTATGTACGGTTGTAATAGTTTTTTCTCTAATCTGTTTCATAACTTACAGGGTTTCCGTAGGCCTCAAACCGGGCCAGCCTATTAAGTGCGATAATGTTAATTGAGGTTAATCAACCCGGAATACTTACCTCCTTGGCCACATAAGTCAAGATTCGCTAGGAATGGAACTTTTGTAAACCTCCAGCCGGGGGTCGTAACCCGTAATATCGGAATCGATTTTTTCCCAGCCTAACTGGCACTGACTAAGCGTGAGTGCTTTCCGGGGTTTAAATTTTTGTTCAGCCTAATTGGCAGCCTGACCGGCAGTAAGCCTGAGTGCATACTTGAGGATATAAGTAATGTAAGCGAAGATGCTGATTTAGACCGAGCTGTAGGCTCAGTTGGTAGAGCACGGGACTATTGTGCGGGAGGTCGTGGGTTCGAACGTCGGCCGGACCATGACTCGAGGTCTTTAAATAACTGGGAGAAAGTGCTACCTTTGCAAGGACATCTGCTAACGGTTAGACTTTCTAGTCTTCCGGAAAAGGACGAAACCGTAGGCCTCATCTCACAACACTTGTGTGGGGCGATAAGGGACCCACACACAGTAGAGAGGAGTAGGGAACGTAGTCGGTCCCCAGTGTGGTAGTCAGTTAATCTCTCTATTCAGACAGCACTTGTAAATTCCTACTTGTTTTAACATAAAACTGTGAACTGCATGACTGCCATTTGCGCCGTAAAAGCAGTCTGGCAAATTCCCCCAAAAACTATTGTAAAGCGCTTGAGGTTGTGTAAAAGGCACTACATCTATATAAAACGGCTTGGAAACAAAAATTTCAGTGCATCTCTCTCAAAATAAGGGTGTGGACATGAAACTTATTCCTTCATGCCAACTGACAATCGAAAAGCAGTGTATGCGGAGCAATCCACGTATGTGAAACGGCTCGTCTTACTAGAGATGGAAGGGTCCATAATTAAAAAGAAAGGACCCTGATGGCATGAAAGAAATGGCGCCACGCCTGAAGGCTTTGTGTCGTTGCTTTGAAATATTACCTTGCACCCATTATTTGCTGGAACCGGAATCGCGCCTGATTTTTAAAGTGGTAGAGTGGGGACTGGGGAGGACATTGAATGTCATTCCCGGCATGAAGAAAAGTTGTGTTGACGGAATGTCATGCCGGGCATGAGAGAAAAATCTCATTGATGGATTTCATGCCGGGGGGAGGGGGTTATCCTGGAAGGGGAGGATCGCCCGGTAACTGAGAGGCAGACTTTGATATCAGCTTTATAGCAAATTAACAGTTACGGTTGGCAAGCCAAAAAATCATTTTTGCCACCAAATTAAAGGGCGAATTTTTAACTTTCAAGATGGATCACCTAGATTCGTCTACAGCGGGAGCCCATTCCAGTCCACAGTCAATAGTAGATGGCCCGTTTTATCCGTGTAATGGTGGTGTATCCAGTTCTTAAATATCTGGGAGCAGTACTTTGCTCGAGTGTCAGGCAAAATCGATTTCAGAATAAGGTGTCCTGTAACCAGAAATAAAAGTGACAATAAGTCGCTCTAAATATTCTGCACTCTTTGCAAACCTTGTGCAACCTCCTTCCAGTCTGCTCTCCCAACTGTTCTCTTGGTTGTTGCACAATCATGATATATCAAGTACATTCCCGTCAAAAAAATAGATAATTGAGAAACGACTTTCATCCTTTAAAACCTTAGAAATTTGTTTTAAGAACATACCCGTTCGGTACAAGTTCAATTGTGTACCAAATCGGGGCAAACATTTGCATTACCTTCCATATGTTACTTTACTCTAAGCGATTCTCAACCAAACACACTCAGTTTAAGCTGTGAACTGTCAACGTGCGCTACATAACGCTTTTTGACCAAGCATGTTGGCTTCTTCGGCGAAGACGCTGATTGGAGGACGAAGATAGAACACGTTACATCAAATTGGACAAAGAAAGTAATCCAAATGAGTGGGATGTCGAGCGACGACAAGAGCGATCTAGAGAGGAAAATAACAAAAAGATGCCGTTATAATATGATGCTATCACAGGCTCCTCGTGAATCGCCCTTCTCCATCCCAGTACACCCTCCTGCCACTTACTGCTGCTACCACTGCTACCACAGCTTATAATTGCTACGCGACCAGGCCACAGAGTCTTTTCTATTAATTCAGCATATAAATTTCATCATGCAAAGCATTTTAAATCAAAAAGTGTATCAAAAAAGTGCATCATTTATTACTTTTGTTGCAAGCAAAAACACTACAATGACAATGGCCTGGCTGACAAAGTTGAACGTTCTTCAGTTAATGAGAATTTCAGCAACTTCATGATCCCGGGCAAAAAAGGGCAAAACGTGTTGACATGCCGGCTACTTGAATCACAACATTTCTTGTTTTCCACGTTTTTTGGACGGACTCATTGGCACTTGACAGGGATGTCCGAGCAAGACTCCACGTAAGTGAAATGGTAGTTCTTAATATTTAGCATGCCACAGTCGCCTTGTGAATCACAATTTCTTTCCCGCTGCTCAGTTGACTTTGCTTTCAAATTTTAGCTGTTTCGGCATTTGCTCCTCTTAATTTCCTAATACGATTTATCTACGCTTAATTTAACAGAACGTCTATCGAGAGGTACTTACCACTTTCCTCATGTCAAGCCGAAGTAAAGTAAAGCATTCTTTTCACAGTCTGACCGCCATTTTTTGCTATGAAATACTAGTATTGAGCCGGATTTTAGTCGTCATACGGAACGACTCGAGTCACACTTCAACCGAAATCAGCCGGTCCCTCGAGCAAATTGCCTTGGTTTTACCGAAAACAACCCGACTAAGCAGAACAATTATGGTGTAATCAGTTTCACGTCATTTTCACAAGTGTCAAAAAAAAGTTTTCGTGTGCTTAGAAATTATTTTTTTTTTCTTGCTTTGAAAAGTAAGTGATGATGAGGGCGCCTGTAGCAAAGTACTCTTCTTAAAACTAGCATAATATTTGTTTTAAGAACATCAAATTTCCGCGGGGCAACTATCAGCCGATAGTTCCTCGACAGCAACACTCTATTGTTTAAATAGTTTCTCTCCGCGGATGAACACTATCGCGTCATCTGATCAATTTAAACCAATAAGAATCGGAGAAAATTTAGTGGTGAACTATAATGGCTGATAGCGTGCAGTAGCTAAGCCAATCAGATTACGGCATTTGCATTAGTAGTAGATTTTTACCGATAGATGATATAAAACTGAATGAGCGTCTAAAAATTTCTTTCCCGGCCAAAAACCATAATCGACCTTAAACCTGCAGCGCTTTCACGTGAAAGCCAGTTTCAATTTGTAAAAGATCTGATGAGTGATTATTGTTACATCCTTGCCAGGATTTTGTGCTACTTAATTCAGTCATCATGGGCACTACACTATAAATGAATAGGGTACTTCATTGAAAATTAAATTGCTCAGTGAAACGTTAAACACTAAACAAGCCTTATTTTCATCCTTAGACTGTTGTCTCTAATTTCGCACTGATAAGGAATTATATATTCGAAAAGTACAAATATGCGTCAGTCCAAAATATAAATGAAACAGTCATGCAAATGCATACCCACAGATAACACAGCTGAAAATAGTGAACAACCCATCCTGGCAGCTTGCGGGCCTGTTGTTCACGAGTGCTTCATTGGCCATACTCTGCGAGCAGAGGCCCTTCGATCTTCCTAGATAAGTCGGGAAGAGGAAGGAACCTCTGCCAACCGCCTCGACTTTTCCCGTTGAGCATGCGTTAAATTCAAAGGTAACCGAGCGTCAGTCAAGCGTGACCAGTATCCGCCAAACTGAAATAAACATTCGACATTTTTGCGAAAATCTCTCTGAAAGACACGCCGTAACTGAAAAAAATATATATTTCCTCACATGCTCAAGATAGTTTACACTTTTCAAATGCCGTATGTTTATGTATAAAACAAAATTTCGTAGCTTTCTGCTTTCGCCGTGACGGAGGAAATACCCACGTGAACTCACAATAATCACGAGAGCAAAGGTCATAACTGCCATGCCGATGTAAATAATACTGATCACGCGCGAGTGATCATGCGCAAACAACGAAAAACCAGTTTGACTACTCGAAACTGGTTTGACTCATCCAGATAGTTGGATGAGCGGCAAATCAGAGAAAGTCGAGGCGGTTGGCAGAGGTTCCTTCCTCTTCCCGACTTATCTAGGAAGATCGAAGGGCCTCTGCTCGCAGAGTACATTGGCCATCAATTGCACAATGAAGCACTTCATCTTTTTTTATTTTACAAGACATGCTTTTTCAACAAAAGATCTTACTATCTTACAGCTGCATGTAACATCAAATTTCCAAGGGGCAACTATCAGACCGATAGTTCCAAGACATAAACACTCTATTGTATTTATTGTTCACCACTACATTTTCTTTCGCGCGCCAGTTCAAAAATCATATTGAATTTTTCAATTTTTTTCGATTAAAGCCGTGAACGGCTAAACGTAAAATTTGAAAAAGGAAACAAACAAAACCCTCTTAATACAATTTCAGTTGTTTACTTTCTATAAACCCGCTTGTTTACAGAAATATTTTCACGGACGACTACTATCCATCCGGGTGTTTTCCTCCGACGGGCACTATTTAAACAACAGAGTGTTTCTGTCGAGGAACTATCGGCTGATAGTTGCCCCGTGGAAATTTGATGTTCTTAAAACTAGTACATGTGCCCTCGAAGCTTCGCTTCTCGGGCAAATATTTGTTTTAAGAACATCAAATTTCCGCGGGGCAACTATCAGCCGGTAGTTCCTCGACAGAAACACGCTATTGTTTAATAAGAGTGCAGTGTTTGAAGGTGTTCTTCAAAGATGGCGACATCTTCGCGCTTTGCGAAGTTTCGCAGGATGATTTAGAACTTTTACTGGAAAATTCAGTTCCTGAGAAGACTAGGCAGGCAACAAAGTATGGAATGAAAATTTTTAAAGGTAAGAAGCTTAAAACTGATACAAAGTAATGATATTTACTTGACAGTTTCAATGCGATAAATCAGAAACAACAAGCATTTTCCTGATTTCCTCATTAAACTTCAATGGCTTTTTCGTTTCAGAATGGTTTGAAACCCAAACCAAATTTACCTGTGCAATCGAAGAGCGGTAGAAAACAGAGTTAAATAATTGTCTGCAAATGTTTTACGTGTCCATTCGCCAATTTTAAGGTTTCGTCATTGAAAGCTATCAGAGCGGCCATTGACAACAAGCCGTGGTCCATAGTTGGCGACCCTGAGTTCAACAAGGCCAATGAAACGCTCACAATCAGCACGTTGTTCAAATCCAAAACTTCGCTCAGCCACAGCCATACAGTTTTCACAATTGCACGGTGTCCATCTTAAACAATTACCGTTAAAGGACCTTAAAGAGTTTCCCTGTCATTGATGGACAATTTCAGCCCGTCTGGTGTACTTTGAGTGATGATCGAGATATTTTCCATGGACTTTTTCAAACTTTCGCTTTGCCTCTGTTCGATCACGGCGCTGTTCTCGTTTTACTGAATGGGTTTTCAAAGCTGTCAATAAGATCCCGCGCGCGTGATACAGGCGTACTCATCACGTGGCCGTGGATGTTGTTATGTAACAAATGAACATTAAACCGGTATTTTTTTCACCGACACATGACTCGTTTGGTACGATTTTTAATAAAACAATTAGATTATTCGCTCTCGATTTCTATGGGTTGATAGTTGATGAGGCCGAAGGCCGAATCAACTATCACCCATAGAAATCGAGAGCGAATAATCTAATTGTTAAATAGCAACCGTTTGTGTTTGAATAAAGGAATAATAGAGAACAATTCCTGTGGGACTTTCCAGATGAGGACTAGTCATTTAACAAACAAGGCTCTTACTGCACCATTTTGGTAGTGAAACCACAACAGATGAAAATGGACTGTAAAAGGTGAAAAAAAAGAAAAAAAAAACCTTTATGAAGGATGCACGTTTGCATCAATGGTGCCATCTAATCGAGATATGAAAAGGTGAAATATTGATATCGGGTAAATATATTCTCAGTATATATATATTTATCCCATGCCATAGAGAATACAGCCAATCAGAAAGCTAGAAACCCGTTGCATATTCTGCGGTATGCAACGGGTAGTCTTCCACGAAAAAATCCCGGCGTTCCTCGCGGCCTACAAGGGCTTTTATACATTTAATGAGCAGTACCTATATATATATTGATCATATTGATCAAAATTATGTACTTTCAAGAAACGTCGCCATTCTGTTGAATATCTTTTAACTTAATTTATTTGCTGTTAAAGCATTGAAGAGTGAAGTTTTGTGCTGATTCAATGAGTGGCATGGGATAAATTAGTTATGCAAAGCTTTCTCGTGGTATACCGTGAATATCCCACTCGTGACTTGATTTTTTCTTTGTATACACACTCGCCTACTAAAAGGCTCGTGTGTATACGAAGAAAAATCAAGCCACTCGTGGGATATTTCACGGTATACCACTCGAAAGCATTGCATAACTAGTATATATTTAGCATTGTCTTAGACAAGAAATATATGGCATACACAATTCTGCATGTGCAGAATTTTGAGAGAAGTTTTGATTCACCAGCTGAAGTCAGCCTGAGTAGCACGGCTATATGCCAGCACTCTTCTGGCTAAAACCCCTTTCCAGCCACGTTGCATTGTCGATTAATGTCCCTTGTATCATTATTTTAGGGATGAGCCCTTACAAAAGAAAAGTAATTAAGGGGGGGGGGGTGACAACGAAACAAGAACAAGAAAATAAAAACAAAAGCAAAAAAGCAAAGAACATTGCTCGCACTTCGTAATGTTACTTCAGTGGTTATTCCATCCCAGTTTATTATTCCAGTTTTAACACTGTTAAAGTTCCCTCCAGTTAAGTTTATTCCTTTTCAATAATTGCCATTGCTGTATTGTTATTAACACCGAACCCTGAGTTTAGGGCTATATGAGGTCTTCGTGTCGACAAGTAACAAGCCTAAGGGGCCGACCATTTAACTCTTGAGGGAGGGGGTGGATGATTTTGAAAAAAAATTCCTGCAAGCGCTTGTTGGAAGAAAAAAATTGCATGCAGCACAAATGAAATAGAGAAAAGAAATTTGCACTGCTGCAAGCAAGAAAAAAAAAATGTTGCAAAGCTATTTCATCATTCCTGGGGGGATTTACAAAATCCCAGAAAAACTGCAACCATGCCGGATAATCTGCAAGCCACTCTGGTTAGCCTATTAAAATAACCCATTGATTGGCCTAAATAACACTCTAGTTAGCCTAAACAACACACCGGTTGGCCTACAGTTAGCTTAGGTAGCTTGCGGTTTGCTCTTATAATGGGATAAGAGATTTCTTGCCTGCTCGGTTCACATGGCTCCAAGTCGTAGGAGTCATGCAAGCCATTACGGTTAGCCTAAATTACACATTGGCTAGCCTAGTTAGCACTGCAGTTAGCCTACAGTTCTTTAGGTAGCTTGCGGTTATTGGGAGGTTAGGTTTAATTCTGCTTTCACATTTGTTTTGGAGATTTCAGTCCACTTTTAAATTGTAAGTAATGATTCTAGCAGTAGTTACCATGCTATGAGCATTTCTCAACTGCTTTTTGCTATTTTTAGCTATTTTTTTTTTGAATTAAGAAGCTAAACATTTTCAAATCTACCTGTGGAGCATCACTTTATAACATGAGAATATTGTTATTAGGTAATATTCAATGATTCTAAAGAATGACATTCCGAAAACATGTAGCTATACAAGAATGATTTTGTATAGCTTACAACATTTTAAGGCTTTGCAGCTCCATATTAGAACCATTACTGCAATAACCACAATGTAAATGTAAATACATTCTGTAAATGTAAACACAACACTTTTTTGAGGGAAAAAAATCCTGCAGAGAAATGAGGAGGGAAAAAAATATCCTGCCCACCAGGTTGCTAGAAAAATAAAAACTTGCTGACCAGAAATCACCCACCCCGCCCCCCCCTCAAGAGTTAAATGGTCGGTCCCTAAAAGAACATTTTAGGTCGCCCCTGCGACTGCGGTTGTTACACTTGTTCTCCTTTCTTAGTTCGCACCCTTTGCTTGCAGGAGACGACGCAAACGACACTGAGTTACTTATTTATTTCCAGGACAAAAGAAATGACGCAAAAATAATAGAACGCTCAGCCATGGAAGCCATATCGTTCGCCGGAACGCGGAAAGCAGTTTCAGGACGGCGATCTTTGCGGTTATAGGCTGATTGATGTCACGCCAAAAAGAAGGCCGGCAATAACTAAGTTGCAGACATTATTAGTTCTTGTGTGGCACCCATCGTGGGGTACGGAGGGCGACGTGGATGTCATTTTCATGGAGGAGCAATAAATACGTTTAAGATGTCATCAATCTCTGAACTTAGAAAGAAAAGCTTTTACACTTCCCATGAGCGTCGATGAAGTTTATTCTAAAATATACTTTGAGACCGGCCGAGAAGCATTAAGGCAAACATGCGTATATTTCAAGAGAGGATGCTATCTCAGAATTCAACATGACTAATCAAATGAGTCTTCTTGGGAAGGCCTATCTATGTGGTAGTGCAGTTAATTTCGTCAGTTTGACCGCCAGCACAAGAGCTATTAAGCATACATAGCATATTAAGCATACATACCATTAAATAGTATGTATATGATTGTATCGGACTGATGTTGAAAGGATGATTAGTAGTGATCACAGTTACTATCTTAATAAACTTGTTTGTCAATATTCTTAGATCGGTGGGATACGCCATAGGACCGTTTCTATACCCTCTGTTTGTTGTTTCAAATGAAATGAATAAATGATTTGCAGATGGCGTTAGTGGATATTTAAAGCTTGCGAGAACGTTCCACAGCATCTTTTTAACCGTCTTCGTAGTTTACACCATAACTTAATGATTGCTGTCTTGCATAACTCTTTATTTTTAGCAACAACAAAAAGTTTTATCTTCAACAAGTCCTAATGTTCGGACATGCGCAGTCGAGCATTTGGAATCATGTCTTATGCTGGGAATGAGTTTGGGAACGAGTATGGGCCAGGCATGTTGAATTTAGTTTTTCATGCCGGGCATGTAGATCGCCGCATTTTATGACACCCAGTCCTCTCCCGATTGAGTATTATCTATTGTTCGGACGATATCCCGATAATGTCCGATAAGTACCGAAAAACCCACAAAAGTCCAAGAAAATCCGCAGTTCTTACAAACCAAACATTTTCAAAGCTTTATTCTTGCGCCACAGAAATTGCGTCAACTGAAATTAAAATGAAATCAACCAATGCGCGCGCGTGTTTGAAATTAAACCAATAAAATAAAAGTAGTCTGTCTGCTTGCGCGCTCACAAAATCTCTAAAGTTCGAAAGGTCACAACATTTATCATTCCCATTTCAAACAGCACTCAGGGCATGAAAAAACACACAACATGCCCTCGCAGCCATTTGCCCGACCTAATCCTCTCAGGAAATTAGTTGTTGGTGTTTTGGGCGAGACAGGCATTACGAAACACGCGGCATGCCCAACACAAAAGAATCCGTTCTTGAAACTGAAGATCTTTGCAGACATGCCTTTTGTGAAAGAAAACGTCTATCAGCATCCTTGACTGTTGGAAAATATCGATAATAAGGGCATGGCCTCATGCCCATGATGCAGCAAGCTGTAGATTGTGGGTTCGAAATAGGTTCTTTATTTTGTTTGGGCATTAAAAAAGGGGAAAACACATGCCCATTCATCAAAAGGTGCAAGAAATCAGGTAAAAATTTTGTTTCCAAGCCGTTATGAGTGGTTTCGGTTCCCTGATCTGATTGCTTGTTATGGATTCAACATTACCTGTTATTATATATATGTTGCAGGCTTGGTTGTCGCCACGCCATCCCAAAAAATATCATCTTAATTTGGCTTTACACTTTGTCTGCCTGTCTGCTGTTGGGTAGTGGGGATAAAATTAAGGCCATTACAAACAGCGGCAAATATTGGAAATCCGCCCCTTTGTAGCGGTATTTATGCGGGCGAAAGTCGGCTAAAATGCCATTCATCACAGTAATTTTAGTAGTGTTTACCCCAAACAATATGGCATCATTAGATGTGTATAAATCTATGATCGTTCGCGCCTGCACACGAATTTTGCGAAAGTGGAGCCCAAGCAATTAGCATCATAAATTTTACGGTCAGGGCGCTCCGAAAAACGGGTTGATTTTTCTCAAAAATACCGTTCTGATACGGGATATTTGACATAGGCTGTCAAATAGGATACTCATACCATTTTCAGACAACAGTCTAGCTAAATTTAAACCCCTCCGCCCTCCCCTACTAGCTACTGCACTTTCGTAATATTTCCTTCTAATTGCATGAAAAGGTCCTTCAATTTGCAACAATCGCCTCTCTGAATTTTCCAGATAAGATTGCCATCCACATGGAAAGCTTAGACGAGCCCCTACTACTACAAGCCATTGACGTTGGTATAGTTGTTGCCAATTTCCTTTTCAACACAAGCCGAGTTCTGAAAGCCATGGAGATATTAAACGAATGCTTGATTCTGCTTGGCGACAAAGCCTTAGAAAAAGAACAAGAAATTGTGAACCAGCTTTTAATATTCATATATAATCAACTTTATCGTGGCTGTCTTCTGACACGTAATCCCAAAACGGCGATAACATACGGCAAAAAGCTTTGTGCATTACTCCGCAAAAATGATAGAAGAGACGAGGAAGGAGTAATAGTCATCCAGCTAGCAAACTTGCACTACAGTCAATGTGAATATCAAGAAGCAAAAAAGCACTGCATGAGAGCACTTCGCACCTCCATTGAAACCGCAAACAGCATACAGGAGGCAGCATGTTACGAACTCCTTGGATATGCGTTCAGATCCATCGGTGATTATGTCAAGGCTGAAGATTATCTCCAGAAAGCACTTCGGCTCAAAAAAGAAAGTGGGGAAAAGAGTGGAGAGGCATCGTGTTACGCAAACTTAGGAACTGTGTTCCAAGCAATCGGAGATTATGTCAAGGCTGAAGATTATCTCCAGAAAGCACTTCAGATCATGAAAGAAATTGGGTACAAGAGCGGAGAAGCATCGTGTTACGGAAACCTAGGAACTATCTTCGAATCAATCGGAGATTATGTCAAAGCTGAAGATCATCTTCAGAAAGCACTTGAGATCAGAAAAGAAACTGGGGAAAAGAGGGGACAAGCTACAGATTACGCAAACTTAGGAAATGTGTTTCGATCTATCGGTGATTATGTCAAGGCTGAAGATTATCTCCAGAAAGCACTTAAGATCAAAACAGAAATTGGGGACAAGAGCGGAGAAGCATCGTGTTACGCAAACTTAGGAACTGTGTTCAAAGCTATCGGAGATTATGTCAAGGCTGAAGATAACCTTCAGAAAGCACTTCAGATCATGAAAGAAATTGGGGACAAGAGCGGAGAAGCATCGTGTTACGGAAACCTAGGAACTATCTTCCGATCTATCGGAGATTATGTCAAGGCTGAAGATTATCTCCAGAAGGCACTTCAGATAAAAAAAGAAATTGGGGACAAGAGTGGAGAAGCATCGTGTTATGGAAACTTAGGAAATGTGTTCGCATCTATCGGAGATTATGTCAAGGCTGAAGATCACCTCCAGAAATCACTTCAGATCAAAAAACAAATTGGCGACAACAATGAGGAAGCCTCGTGTTACGCAAACTTAGGAAATGTGTTCAAAGCTATCGGAGATTATGTCAAGGCTGAAGATTATCTCCAGAGAGCACTTAAGATCAAGGAAGAAATTGGGGACAAGAGCGGAGAAGCATCGTGTTACGAAGTCTTAGGAACTGTGTTCCAATCTATCGCTGATTATGTCAAGGCTGAAGATCATTTTGAGAAAGCCCTTGAGATCAGAAAAGAAATTGGGGACAAGAGCGGAGAAGCATCGTGTTACGGAAACTTAGGAATTGTGTTCCAATCTATCGGTGATTATGTCAAGGCTGAAGATTATCTCCAGAAAGCCAATAAGATCAATAAAGAAATTGGGAACAAGAGGGGAGAAGCATCGTGTTACGCAAACTTAGGAACTGTGTTCAAAGCTATCGGAGATTATGTCAAGGCTGAAGATTACCTTCAGAAAGCACTTCAGATGACAAGGGAAATTCGGGACAAGAGCGGAGAAGCATCGTGTTACGCAAACTTAGGAAATGTGTTCCAATTTATCGGTGATTATTTCAAGGCTGAGAATTATCTTCAGAAAGCACTTAAGGTCAAGAAAGAAATTGGGGAGAAGAGCGAAGAAGCATCGTGTTACACAAACTTAGGAAATGTGTTCCAATCTATCGGTGATTATGTCCAGGCTGAAGAACATCTTCAGAAAGCACTTGCGATGAAAAAGGAAATCGGGGACAAGAGCGGAGAAGGATCGTGTTACGCAAGCTTAGGAACTGTGTTCCAATCTATCGGTGATTATATCAAGGCTGAAGATTATCTCCAGGAAGCACTTAAGGTCAGAAAAGAAATTGGGGAGAAGAGCGGAGAAGCATCGTGTTACGCACACTTAGGAACTCTGTTGGAATCTATCGGTGATTATGTCAAGGCTGAAGATTATCTAGAGAAAGCACTTAATCTCAAAAGAGAAATTGGGGACAAGAGCGGCGCAGCATGGTGTTACGGAAAATTAGGAACTGTGTTCCAGTCTATCGGTGATTATGTCAAGGCTGAAGATCATCTTCAGAAAGCACTTATGATCAGAAAAGAAACTGGGGACAACAGCGAAGAAGCATCGTGTTTCGGAAACTTAGGAACTGTGTTCCGATCTATTGGTGATTATGTCAGGGCTGAAGATCATCTTCAGAAAGCACTTGAGATCAGAAAAGAAATCGGTGAGAAGAGCGAAGAAGCTACAGCTTACGTAAACTTAGCAACAGTGTTCCAGTCTGTGGGTGATAATGTCAAGGCTGAAGATCATCTTCAGAAAGCAGTTGAGATCAGAAAGGAAATTGACGACAAGAGCGGAGAAGCTACAGATTACGCAAACTTGGGAACTGTGTTCCAGTCTGTCGGTAATTATTTCAAGGGTAAAGATTATCTTCAGAGAGCACTTGAGATCATGAAAGAAATTGGGGACAAGAGCGGAGAAGCATCGTGTTACGGAAACTTAGGAACTGTGTTCCAGTCTACCGGTGATTATCTCGAGGCTGAAGATTGTCTCCTGAAAGCACTTAAGATCAGAAAAGAAATTGGGGACAAGATTGGAGAAGCATCCTGTTACGAACACTTAGGAAGGGTCTTCCGATCTATCAGTGATTATGTCAAGGCTGAAGATCACCTTCAGAAAGCACTTGTGATCAGAAAAGAAATTGGCCACAAGAGCGGAGAAGCATCGTGTTATGGAAACTTAGGAACTGTGTTCCAGTCTATCGGTGATTATGTCAAGGCTGAAGATTATCTCCAGAAAGGTATTCAGATCAGAAAAGAAACTGGGTACAAGAGCGCAGAAGCTACAGCTTACGTAAACGTAGGAACTGTCTTTCTATCTATCGGAGATTATGTCAAGGCTGAAGATTACCTCCAGAAAGCATGTAAGATTAATAAAGAAATTGGGGACAAGAGCGGAGAAGTATCGTGTTACAGAAACTTAGGAACTCTGTTCCAATCTATCGGAGATTTCTTCAAGGCTGAAAATTATCTCCAGGAAGCACTTAAGATCAAAAAAGAAATTGTAGACAAGAGCGGAGAAGCTAAAGCTTACGTACACTTAGCAACTGTGTTCCACTCTATCGGTGATGATGCCAAGGCTGAAGATCATCTTCAGAAAGCACTTAAGATCCAAACAGAAATTGGGGACAAGAGCGGACAAGCGACAGCTTATGTCAACTTAGGAACTGTGTTGCACTCTATCGGTGATGATGCCAAGGCTGAAGATTATCTCCAGAAAGCAAATAAGATCAATAAAGAAATTGGGGACAAGAGCGGAGAAGCATCGTGTTACGGAGAGTTAGGAACTTTGTTCCAGTCCATCGGTGATTATGTGAAGGCTGAAGATCATTTTGGGAAAGCACTTGAGATCAGAAAAGAAATTGGTGACAAGAGCGGCGAGGGAACAGACTGCGCAAACTTAGGAACTGTGTTCTCCTCTATCGGTGAGCATGTCAAGGCTGAAGATTATCTTCAGAAAGGACTTGACATCATAAAAGAAATTGGGGAAAAGAGGGGAGAAGTCTCTATATACTTGAAGCTAGGACATCATTACCAACAAATGGGAAGGTATTCTAAGGCTAGGGAAGACTATAAAAAAGCCCTCGCATTGAGTTGCAAAATAGGGGGTATCCAACTACAGTTTTTTTGTCACCTCTACCTGGCTTACAACAGTATGTTGACGAATGGAGATGTAAATGAAGTTGTTCAAGACCTTTGCGCAAGCATTCGAAAATCCGAAGAAATGCGAGTTTTTCTCCGACATAAAGATGATTTTGCAATATCGTTTTTGGACCTCCATTTCTCTCCTTACGAGCACCTCAGTGCACTGCTTTCTCAGGCGGGAAATGTCAGAGAAGCGCTTTCCATCTTAGAACTTGGACGAGCGAGAGCCTTGGCTGAGATGATGTACCGCCAATACTTCTTGGAGCAACAAATATCCGTTGATCCCCAGTTGTGGACTGGTCTTGAAAAGAGCATGTCGGGAGAAGTCAACTCTGTTTGTCTTTACATTGCCTGTTACTATGCTGAGTTATGGTTATGGATTGTCAAGCCAAACAAATCGATTTTTTTTCGACGAAGAGACATCAATGAGTGTTTCAGTCACGCGCCTAACGCCAAACGAACGGTAAATGAAGTTTTTGCTCACAAAAGCTCCAGATCTGTCCGTTTAATACTCTCTCAAGAACCCTGTGAGGATCGGTCCCTGGAAGCTCTGACAGACGAGGGTTGCTTGACAGGACATTCATCCGAGGGAAATCACAAGAATGCATCTCGCCTCATAGAAGAGGACAAAGACGAAAACGACCCTTATGAGCCACTGAGTTTTGCACAGTGCTACAAAATGATCATTGATCCTGTGGTTGACTTAATTGACAAGCGCGAAGTCACCATTGTTCCTGCTCCCACTCTGTACAACGTGCCTTTCGCAGCGTTACCGGACGGAAGTGGGAAGTATTTATCAGACACTTTGGCAATTCGCTTCGTACCTTCTTTGACGACCCTGAAGCTCATCCAAGACAGTCCGGCAGGTTATCACAGCCAGACCGGCGCACTAATAGTGGGTGAGCCCAAGGTGAGCAAAGTGTATTACAAAGGAAGACTAGGGAGTTTATGTTCCTTGCCGGAGGCACGAAAGGAAGCAGAGATGATTGGACGTCTGCTGGGAGTCCAGCCTCTGTTAAAAGAGCACGCAACCAAGCAGGCGGTTCTTCAAAAGATGCAGTCAGTAAGTCTGATACATTTTGCTGCTCATGGTCATGCCGAAAGGGGAGAGATTGCTCTTGCTCCTCCACAGCATTTGGACGGCTATCCGCAAGAACGTGATTACCTTTTGACAATGGCAGAAGTTTCAAAGGTTCGTGTGAGAGCTAAACTGGTGGTCCTTAGCTGCTGTCACAGTGCACGTGGACAGGTGAGATGCGAGGGAGTAGTTGGTATCGCTCGAGCCTTCCTGGCATCCGGAGCACGTTCTGTGTTGGTGGCCCTGTGGGCCATACAAGACGAAGCCACAAAGCACTTCATGTGTCGATTCTATGAGCACCTTGTCCGTGGAGAAAGTGCCAGCGAATCTCTTCACCAGGCCATGAAGTGGATGAGAGGAAATGGCTTTGGAGAGGTGGAGCAGTGGGCGCCTTTTATGCTGATTGGAGACAACGTCACATTTAATTTCGGACAGTAGAGGTCAGTGAAACTGTTTTAATTTTTATTACATGTTGTGATATGAGCCGTTTGGTGCCTCGCGATCTTTCTTTGCAAAACTGTTGCTTAGTAGAGTGGTTATAATTGACCGTCGAAAGTAATTGCCTGATTGCTTTGGTTTTGGTTTCGCTTTTTGCGGTAATGGGTTCAAGAAACTTGCATAAACTTTACAACCAATCAGATACAAAACTAAAACCAATTGCTTGTTTTCCCGCGCTTGGTGCCGGCTGCCTTCACATACTTTCCCTTCTGATTGGCTGATAAAATCAAGAACTAAATTACTTCGTTTTGTGATTGTCTGAAAGCTGTATTTCTTTCAATACGTGATTGGCTCTGTAATTTCTTTGGTTTTGGTTTTACGACACTCAATTGAAAACCGCTCTGTGTCTAAATCTCAACTTAGACGTAGTTAATCTCGAGTCAATGCAGTCTTACAGGACCGTGCACGTGACTTAGCGAGACGCCCCTCAAGTTGGCAGAGCTTTCTCTTGACATGGTGCAACGTAGCTTATTTTAGCCCTCACTCATCCTCTCAAAAGGCTGGAGGCAAGTGCTGCAATTTTTAGTTGCTAAAACAAATTGAAAATTTGGTGGTAACGTTTTAAAGATGATTTTTTTATGTTGTCAAGGCCAACTTACTCCGTTTCTAATGCTAATTTTTTTGGCTTGGACATTATTCAACCATAAAGCGACCGCTTTGATTGACGACCTTCAAGGCCCTGCAAGAAGTTTACTCACATCGCCGTTAAACTTATCCATCTTTTTACCATTTCCTTGCTTTCTTTCACTTGGTACCCCGTAACTGAAAAAAATATCGAGATGAAGCTATATGTTGAGGCAGATTAAAATGATCAGAACCAATTTAATTTTTAAATTCTGGCGCGGAAGGTCGTGGTTTCAAATCCCCGACTGATCAACAATCAATATCTTTCTGAGTACAAAGTGTCGCGGAACTTCAGCGAATTTAAACTAATTAAGGATTGGGAACTATTCTGATTAGACCTGGCGACAGACAACTCGTTTCTCTGAGTACTGAACTCCCACCGCGAACAAACTAAAAAAAAAGGCCGTTTTTATTGCATATTGTTTTTTAGAGAGAGATCTTCCCCTTGGGGACATCGAACAGTGAATCTGCTTTCTCGAACGTTGCAAAAAACAAAACAAAAAAAAAACAAACAAACAAACAAATAAACACACGAAAAAAGAAAAAGAGAAAGAGCAACAATTATTTATTATTCAAGTTTTGAACCGATTAGTAAAACTTCGGTTGTAGTTTTGTATTTAAATATTGAAGGTTTATATTCTCGGCGACAGAGAGTGCTACATTTGTGATGACATCTTTAAAACTTTAGACGAAAGGACTTTAAACCGTAGGCCCCTTCTCACATCACTTGTTCATGTAAACTCTGTCGGAATTCTTGTAGCTCAGTTGTTAAAGAACCCGACCGATGTTGTGGAGCTCACAGGTTCCATTCCTTCCTAGGATTCTGATTTCCTTTCCAGTTGTCCCTTGGCCCGTTACCAAGCAACTAGCATGTCATTTTTCTCACGGGTGCATTACACCATCACCATCAATAAGTTGCAATTCTGTCGGACATTAAAGAACCCGCACACTGTTCGTGCTTATTAACCGATGTGATTGTCTATCTCTGCCGCCAAGCTTGCGTACAGTATGGGGCCGCCAACGACACACTTATGATGTGAATGTTCCTTACCCACTAGACCAAACGCAGGGAAGTGTCGGGTAGGATGATAGTTTTGCTGAGACTGGCAATAACCGATTTTCACCTTCATTCCACTGAAGAAAAAGATCAAGACTCATCGAATATCCGTGCTTGCCTAATTTCAATTTAAGCTTTGACTTGCACCTATACCAGCTGCATTAGCTCATGTTTCTTTTGATATGACTACAACAATACATAGAGGTATAAGAATTGTAGTTAGTATATGTTGTTCAGTCAGTGTTCGGCGCATTGCCCCTCAGGAGTTATCTTTTGTCTGTGAAGGTTTATATGCCGTTGACAAAATATTTGGTCGAGATTGTCAGCGCTTTAACTGTCGTGGAATAAACGTGTCTTCTGTCACGCCTTAGGCTTTAGATTCATCAGCTGAGGTCCTACAAGTATTCCGGCTTCTTTCCACATATCTTACTTCAGTTTAAAGCTAACTGGTTGATAATTGCGTGTCTGACCAGAACGTAGATGAATGGCCTAGCTCCCATTAGTCTCCTCAATGTAGCTCAGTAGAGCATCTGAACTAGAATCCTGGCCAAAACGTCTCGGGAGACACCCCTTTTCCACCGTAATTTTAGAGTAGAATTTACGAGTCACCTGTAATATCCACTCCCCCACCATACACACACCCAACACACACACACACACACACACACAC
>BLFK01000980.1:718790-730045 GCA_014634185.1 Astreopora myriophthalma | reverse complement strand
GGGGGAGGGGGGGGGGGTGTTTCCATGTCCCCTTTATAAATTTGCTTGTCGTTTCTTGTTCCCAAAATTAATTCCGAACTTGCCCCCAGCTTTTTATCCCTAAAATGGTTTGTGCTTTTCGCTTGTTCCCCGAGATATTTTTGTTGAGGCCCGCGCTCAAACTTTAAGTACGTATCAACGGTTTGCTGTATTGTGCATACGGACCTTTTACATTTTCGCGGACAAAAAAAAGGGACTTCTCTACAGTGAGTGGATTTTGCATTTCACTTGAAGCACTTCGCAACCTCGCCATTTTCGTCCCCCGGACATTTCCAACAAGCCGTCGATACTCGGTACGAAATATTTCAGACCTTTGTGATTTCTTTGGTTTTTAGTTTCATTTGTCGTTTTCTTGTTAAAGCGTAGCGAGCTAGCGGTTTGCTGTAATGTGTCTCTATCTGCTTTCAGAATAAAACGGAGTCTTTAATTACGAGATCCCTGGTCTCTTTCGTCAAGTTCAGATCCACCTTCACCGAAGCAAACAGAACCTCACCTCGAGTCGCCTGTTTAATTTTGTTTTTGTTCCCCTGTTCCCCAGTTCAAATTGGCCATATTCCTTCTGTAACCCGTAGCGGTTACATGTGTAGTGAGAGAAAGGGTCGCAGGTAGACCAGACAACTCCAACGCACAACGGTAAACGAAACGAAATAAACTTTAATTGAAGTAACAAAAAAAACAGCAGCAGAAATCAGAAGAGGTCGAAGGTCGTTGAACGGTTAAACTGAATGGCGATTTTATGTGTGTCTTATAGCCGAGAACTGGTAGAGATGAACTTCGTTGCGCTGAAAATTTGTTGTGTTGTTGTGTTGTGTTGTGGTTCGAACTAGAAAGCAAAGGAAAAAAGCCTAAATGAGCCAAAGCCTAGTTATATCACCTGACCTACGCGCACGTGGAATGCAATGCAAAACTAAATAAAAACGCTAATATAATTATGCTACATTATAATAATAAACTAACAGCTACAACAACGAAAATATGAAGAAAACGACTTACTTTAGTCTGGCTCCGAGTAGCTATGGTAGCTGATAAAAGAGGTAGAGATACTCGAAATGGTAACCAGCAAGTAGCGTTGCAACAATCAGCCTTGTCAAAAACTACGTGACTGACGTGACTATATATAACGAAATCCGATAACCTAAAACCAATCATGCAAGCGTGTACAGCGGGGCGATAAATAAATGAACAAACGAATTATTGTATTACGAAAGTAACACCTTCTATTCCCAAAAACCCCTGGGAGACTCTTAACGTGTTTTTGAACTTTCATGTACAGGAAGAAAAAGCGACAACCGTTTTGAATCACTTAAGCGCGAATGCTTTGCTTACCCATAGCCCAACGATTATGGTCCTCCATCAGTGATTAACGACTTACTTAAAGGAAACTATTGCAACTGGAAGTACACAACAGCAACCACAAAACGTTTGCTGTACGTACATGTTACCCCCACACCCGACAAGATTTGCTTACAATTTAACCTATAAACGATACTAATTAGGGATACTGGCTAGCTGAACAAAATGACTGACCTGCAGCATAGCGTTTAAAATTAATACCAGGCGGCGAATGCATATAGTGTACAAGTGTTTACTTACATCTAGCTATTATAAGTTCTCCTGGCTTGCAGTCGAGTGCTACAGCACTCTATGAATATTCTGAAGCCCTTCATCTAGTTTTCAGTGAATGATTATCAAATGTTACGAATCACGCATATTTATGCAACAGTTGTTGTTAAGTCACCACGCGAATATATTATCTAACCTTTTCAATGCCCATATGTAGGCATTAAGGAGAAGCACTTGTACGGGGGATACGAATAGGACATGTTGTTGTTAAGATGATTAAGGACTTTCGCAGAGGACTTTTCTTCGCCCTGCTCCTTCCGATGGATGTTCTTCGACCCTAAAGACTACTTGGAAGCTAACCAGGCGGATAAGCGATTGAACATTTGTATTTAACTGTATTGAATTATAGTTTTCATGATCTTAAGCGCACGTTGTGTTAATAAATTACGTATTCCTGTTTTCTACGAATGTCACCTGGTTTACCGTTTGTTGCGGTCGTTCGCATTGTCGATTCACCTTTGCGTCTGTAACACAAATATGTCAAAAACTCAAACACGTTCCGGCAGCGCAAGGTTCAACCTGCACGCAACGTCATCCACACCATCATGGTGCCCGTAAACAATCAGATCTCTCCTTAGCTCCTTTTCTTTATACTACTGACATGACGACCATGAACTAAAAACGTTATTATTATGTGTCTCTCGAGATTCATGTCACGTACTCGCAAGTCCCTTAAGGATAAGTCGTCATTTGGGACTTATTCCGTTTTCGGAATGAACTGAGTGGAATTCTGTTTATCTGCTCCCGATAGCAAAATATATGAACGGAATATGGTTTATTCGGAATGTAGAGAATACGCGCTTTCATTCCCGGGAGATTTTGGTGCGGACATCTTGCGCAGCAGCCAAAACGCAGACTATTCCGAGCGTTAATTCTCAGGTCACCTCTGCAATAACCATTCCGTTTTCGGAATACATGTTCTTTTGGAAAACCATATTCCAGTTATTTCGTTGATCCGAAACCGGGATAGGAATGAACAGCATAGCGCGAAAACAGTGTGCAGGTCCTTGCCTGTGCTAATTTTGTGCGTTTCTGTTAGGCCTGCATGGGAACTAATATTAACCGCAACCGATGAACAGCTCATGCGATCACCCACTAAGGAATGGTAAAGAATAGAAATGGGCAAGACAAACAAGCTGGAGAAAAGAGAGGCGAGAAAATGCCCTGTACACTGGACTTTCGAATTCGTTACTTATCTCTTCTTCTTGCTGGCGCTTTAAGTACTTTAATTTCTATTCCCCTTTCCCCTCACAGCACTGAGATATTCTGATTATAGGCTATATCAAGTGACTGTTCTGTGCACCAATAAGATACAACTAAGAGCTGGTTTACACGTACGACGCAAGCCTAAGCAAAAGCGAGGTACGCATGCGCAGTCGCATTCACTTGTTGCTAATTAGTGTCTCTTGTCCTAACAAAAGGTACCAATGACCAAAACGCTACTGCGCTTGCGTATGTTGCTTGTGCTTATGGTTGCGTCGTAGGTGTAAATCAGTCCTAATGGTTCACAGAAATGGGATGTTCAGTGTTCAGCCTTCAACATTCAGTGACGATGTGTTTTTTTAACTTGCAAGTGACACAGGCATACTGGGAAAGAAATCAAAGTTCTCCTAACATGAGTCGAGCCTATGACCGTCTAATTTCTGGTTCGGATGCGCTAGTACTAAGCTACAAGAGACACGTGGGTACTACGGGACTAAACAAATAATATCAAGGTTAATGTCACATTTTTTTGCAATTAAGCAAATATTTAAGTTGACTCATTGCAGAAGGGAACGTTGTACGAAATAAAAAATCGAGAATAAAATCAAGTGAGGCTTTTGGCATAATTATTGTTCATCTTCTCTTGTTATTGTGTTGCCACGTTTCGATTCGTTTTGCCGGCATGCGAGAACAAACGGCTTTGAATTTATGATAATGAAACAGTTGTTTAGGCTCTCATTTTTGTATTAATTTAGGAGTCACACCTTCAAAAGACCTCGTTCACAGGACCTTTGTCCTCCTCAAAGCGAAGGTGAATGCCCTGGGAACAAGGTTGCGTCCTTAAATCAGCTCTTGAATGTTAGGCCCTGTTTACATGATACAGATAGGATACCCCTCCTAGAAGGGTCACCCTCTTAGCTTTCTTTGCATGCCAGCTAAGGTCACCTTAGGGGTAGCACTTCCGTATCAGCTCACTAAAGTAAACCACCTGGAAGAGACAACTTTTTGTTTATTTAAGCCATGAAAACGCTCGAGGTAGGGTCACCCTCTTAGGATGTTTATGTTAAGTGAAATCAAATTACATCGGTGCATTTTTTGTCCCTTCTAATGACTCTCATAAGAGGCAACCCTATCTCGATGTAATACGTAAGCAGGCTCTTGATGATCGTAGGAGATTTATTCCGGCCTTGTACCACCAATTTGATTTTAAGATTTTCCTCTAGCATGTCTTTAATTTTACTGTCCTGATGTTTTTCGTCTACTTCCATTGTTGTTTTCGTGACGTGAAGTTTACTCCAGGTCAAATAAAAGGCCTGCTTCCATTCAACATTCTCTGCAATGGAATAAATCTCCGGCGGTATTGCCTCGAACTGCTTGGTGTATAGTCTTCTCCATAAAACGTCTCTTGAACAAACGTTACTTATTAAAGCTTTGCAAACGTAAGAACGGAAGACACGACGGAGAAATCAGAACCCCAAACTGAGAAACACGTGGGGCTAAAAAGGAAAAGGATATATAACACAGAGGTAAAACGTACGCGAAAAGAAAGAACAGATTTTTAAGAATATATATAACTAACTGCAGACAGCACTGTTTCGGCCTTTTAGGCCTTATCGGTGCAGTGCTGATGCTACTATGGAGGCAAAACTAGGTAGCCGCCCCGAATGATCCCACACATGTGGTATCACGTAAGTCGTGCCAGAGTGCTCAAAGTAGAAAACTAGTGAGCTACGCGCAGTGCTAACTGCAATGACTCATCCTAGTAGATTGCTCAATTTGGACATAAAGTAGTGCCAAAGAGCTTTGTATTTTTAACGGCGTTGCTAATAGCAATGATGAAATTTCCGTATCCACTTGACAATATTTCTGTTTCTGAAATGAGGGTCACTTGCCTTTGTGTCTTATAATAGACCAAAATATTGCGTGGTCGAGAGTCAAGAATAGAGGTTTATCAAATACACAGCTTCGATATTAAAGCGTAACATAAATATAACACTGTAATTCAACTGAATGGCCACTGTCAGACCTCCTGTCGTTCTTTTAACATTTTCAAGAAATCTATCGCATGTAATGAAATCAGACTACTAACATGTGATACGGAAATACTCATTCTTCATCCTATAGTTCTGTGTGTTGCTAAATCTGTAAATTTTACAGCCATTCTCATTTTCCTAATTTGCATGAGTCCTATTTTGTGAACCGCAGCGAAATTTTCATTTTCGGTCGTTTTGTATAGGTAAATAAGTTGTTGCTGCAGTATTTCTTTAATAAATTTAACCTTTCCGTTTTATCGTTGTCAAGTTAATATCCCTGTTCAACCTGAAATATTCCCCCTCACAGTTTCTCCCTCTTTGCATAACCTAAATAATTTAGCTTTGTTTGGGTCTGAAACAAAAGGAAGTATGGACAACTTGGAACTTGAATGACTTGTGAAAAGGGAACCTCCCCCCCCCCGCCCCCCTTAATTAAATATTCTGCTTTCACTTTTTGCGTGCCTTTGTTCGTCTGACTTTTCAGCTCAAGTTGTATTTTACTGTGTTTCTAATTGTCAACAAAAAAATTTCCGATGGAGGAATAGACTCTAAATATAAAAAGCAGTCTGGATATTATTAAGCCCCTTGGTCACAATTATCCTGTCTGAGTCGTAACTTGGACTTTTAACGTCACACCATCATGCAACTGATTAATTTTAATAACCAATGACTAACCAATGACATCACGTCGTCACACTTGGAGCAGACGCCGCCCCTGCAATAAAGTCCGGGATTTGCTTATTACTTTGACATTCAGGGACTGCTATTTGTGACTGTACTCATAAGAACAAAATTGTCCAAGGTAAGTACAATTATATAAGCAGCCTCTTTCACTATTGCGAACGCGAGTGAACAGTTACAGTACATGGTTACATCCAAGATGTGAAAACAAACTTGATCGTTTGTCTTTTGTGCATCTGATAGGTCGATACCGTTTGGTTCTTTAAGGCTTTGTAATTCGCACTCGAACGCTTAGCGGTCGTCAGATAAAGGCCGAATAAATCGTGGGCACAGTATCAAACTTAATAAAGATGTAATCATCCGCAGCCATATTATCACATATACCGGCATCATGAACCTAATGATTCAACTTGCAAGTTATACGTTTGACTAAAACAAGCCACAAGTTTAATTAATAGTCGAACGGATATGCATTTTATCTCGAAGCGCGTACTAAGCCGCGTCCAACGATTTTCAGGATTGAAATAAGTTGAAATAAAAATAAAAAAAACCTAAAACGGCATGAGAAACAGCACCTTTAGCTCAGCAATCCCACAAAGGTTAAGCATATCAGAAGTTATCTCGGTTAAGAGAATGTAAGTTGAAAACTGAAAAATTTGCAGACGTTTGTATGACTGGGGGTGTGGCGTGTACCCCCAGTCATACAAACGTTTGCAAATTTTTCAGTTTTCAACTTACGTTTTCTCAGCCGATATTTCAGTTTTCATCTTACGTTTTCTCAGCTGATATTACATCTGATATCCTGAATCTTTGTAGGATTACTCAAGTAAAGGTGCTCTTTCTAATGTCGCTAGACCTTTTTCATCTTAACGTCTTAATTTGCGGCCGCCATTTTGGAGAAAGGTCTATTTGCCGCAGACCTACAGTAGCTATATGAATGTAGCAGATTTACTTAAAAACATGTGTCAAATTCCACAATTAATATAGAGCGATTAAGCTCTTGAATATTTCGGGTGACAATGATCTGTTATAAACGGAGTGTTTGGACACTAGCACTAGAAAGCGAAATGCGGGTAATAAACCGTAAGTTGGTGAGGCGGGACATAACTTTCCGGGTATGTTGGATATCTTGATTAAATTTGATGATGAAGAACAATCCCATCTCGAAACTCATTACTCGGAATACCTGAAAGGTATCCGAGTATTATTTCCTTAAGAATTAAGTTACCTGTGAAGCAACATGCACAATCAGAATTACGAGATGTAATTTAATTTATTGCCTGAGAGCAATGCGGCGGTATACCCCGCAGAGCAAAAATATTAGACCTCCCTTTACCAGATATTCCTCAGACAGTATGGAATGGATGAATGAGGCATTATATATAGCGCTCTTACACAAGCTCAAAGCGCTTTACAACACTTTGTGAGAGACTTTGCCAGACTGCTTTTCGGCGTAAATGGCAGCCATGGAGTTCACACTGATTTTTATTCGAACTAGTAGGAATTAATAATTACAGGTGCACTCTGAACAGAAAGAGTGGCGGACCAACACACCGGGGACATAAACATTTGATTGCAAACAAAGGAAAGCACAATTATAGTCAAATGAAACCAAGTTGAAAAAGCACAAAAAGATCTAGAGAATATTATTCTCGTTTAAAATGTTAATCCAAATCCAAGCAGCCTTCCAGAATATGTACATCTACTTCTACGCTACTGGTATTCCGAGTAATCGCTTGCTGAGCTTCGGGTTTGCTAATAGCCTTAGGACAGTCTCCGTTTTTTTTTATGTCACTGCGCCAGCGGTTTAATATCACGTGAAACGTCGTCATGCCTCAGTCAACATGAATGCCATTTGTGTCGCTTTGCACTTGAGTGATCTTACAATAAAATAACGTGGATATCGTCTGTAAAAGGAACAGGCCCTTAGGGAAGGGGGGTGCGACGGGGGTGCGACGAATGTATTACCCAAACTGCCTTTAAAGCATGACTGTGTGAGTGCAAGCACGAACAAACATTATGCACTAATTAATGCGAGGCTCAGCACCCCGTCTCCCTTCTACCACGGGGTGTTTTTCATGGCTTATCAAGACCCGCTTATAGATGCTGGGCTGCTCGAAGTTTTAACAAAAACAACCTGTCATGTAAAGGAAACTGAACTTATCGAGACCAACGAAAGCGACAAAATCATAACGTTAATGCAATGCATTTTAAAAATAATAGAACTATCGTCAATTGCATTCACTAAGTAATAAAGCGATCCTGTATGTCGGAATCAGATGATATGGAAACAAATTACAGTCTTAGCTTTGTTAATCTATTTGGTAGACACGTAAACGAGGCATCTTGGGCCGAAGGACTGCATACCTTGCACACGCACATAGAATTACTCTTCGTCCACGACAGGAGGCAATCTACGTCCAGATTGAGCTGGGCAGTTTTTGAGCAATTTTTCGAATTTGGAGCATTCTTTTACGTTTCCAGCACTCTTTAGCGCTTTCTTGACTTTTGGGCAAAATTTGAGCAATTTGTTCGCATTTTGGGCAACATTTAAGCACTTTTTTTTTTCAATTTTCCGCATGTTTTGTCTTCGAAACGTTTTCAGTAAGCCGAGTTATCTGACTATCATCATGAAAGTTGAACAATTGCACCATGTCACCTGACGTCATGGAAATGCACGGCAGTGCAATTATCCCTTGAACCCTTGGAACAGCACACTTTGATTGGCTTGCCTATCGCACAGAACTTTTAGTGCTCTTCGCTGTCCAGTACATTCTAAACCAGTTAAACCGAATTGTAGATGCAAGATGGCACTAACAAAGCAGTTAAGCGAGTCTGAAGACGTAGAAATTATAGATCCAATTGCAGCAGCAGTAAATTCTGGAGCGTCATTAAGTGCACCAGAAGGAGCACAAAAGCACGAAATCGAAAATTTCCAACCATCAAAGGAAAGAATAAGCAGAGAGAAAGTGTTAAAACCGCTAATGTGAGTGCTTCAGAAATTATGCTGTTCTTATTGCTAGTGAACTTAACGATTGAAGACTTAGACTAAGTCGATCCTGCGTGATATCTTCATAAATAATTTTTGTCCGAAAAACATTGGTGTTTTACTTCAACGGTCACCTTTTAGGCAATTGAGGGCTATTGCGTTGATAAAACTAAAAACATTTATGAACATCTGCGCGAGGAAGTAATTAAAAATTATGAGCAACTTTGGAGCGCTATTTCTAAATTTCAAGCACACATTCAAACTGATTCGAGCACTATTTGAGAATTCTTTTGTAATTTTCTGAGCACATTTTGGCGATTTTTCCATCGCAATCGGGACATGCCTACACGATAGCATGAGTAGTATAGATGAGTGCAGGAATGAATCACCAATGACTGCTGTGCTTCGATTTTAGGAAGGCACTTCGAATATAGAAGGTCGATCGCGAAAATAAAAATGTGGCCAGAGTCTTCAGATGCGGTTTATCCGAAACCGAAACAAGGAAAGGACTCGGGAAAAGAAAAAGTAGCAAAAATCGGTTGATTGTCACCGGAAGGAGCATCCAGGCATAATTAAAAGTAACAGTAACAGTAACGGTAACGGTAACGGACGGTCGACTTTACTAAGAAGGGGCGACACTTGACATCTTTAAGAGGTAGAAACCTGTGGCGCTCTAACCGTCTCCAGTTCCTTAGCGACACACTTAATGTCCAGGACTGAAAGTGTTAGCAAAGCTTTGCTCGAAAATGTAACAAGGAATTTTTCAGCAACTGCCAAAAGGTTTCCTCAGGAATAGCGCAAATACAGCAAGAATAACAATTCAGCTAGCAAGATGAAAGACAAATGACAAAAGCAAAACAGTCCCTAAGCAAGCCGCAAATGTAGCAAATATAGCAAAAGTAACGAGGAATTTTCCTGCAACTGCCAAAAAGGTTCCTTAGAAATAGCGCAAATATAGCAAGATTAACAAATTCACTAGTGAAGATGCCAGCAAATGACAAAGGCGAAAAGAGCCCTAGGCAAGCGTCAAACTCTGGCAAGAATAGCAATATAGCAAAAGTGGGACACTCTCCAGATCGAATTAAGATTTAAACATTTAAAACTGAAGTACCTGGACAAGAGGAAATTTTCTCGGAGAGGAGAAAAGAATCAATTACAAACAGAACCAACATGAATTGAAGAAGTGATCCTCACACTTTCTGGACAATTTAAGCAATTATCTCATATATGCACTTGAAAAATTCAAGTGACTTCAACGGGATTCGAACCCACGACGTCTGCGATGCCGGTGTAGTGCTCTTGCCAACTGAGCTATGAAGCCACACAGTTAAGAGCAGGTCAATTTGCTGGGGTCATACATGTTTTGCCGTGAAAGGAATGGTGAATGCATGAAATGATTGTGAAGTGCTGGTCAGAAATGAATTCAAGAAGTGATCCTCACACTTTCTGGACAATTTAAGCAATTGTCTCATATATGCACTTGAAAAATTCAAGTGACTTCAACGGGATAGCTCAGTTGTCCAGACCCGCACTTCATAATCATTTTATAGAACTAACATACGACCAAAACCTCAAGGATTTTAATAAAGTGCACCTAAACTCAAATATTTTTTTTGTTTTTAATATAGACCCAAAGCAAACATATTTCGCCATTTGTACGTCAAAATTTGGCCTTTTATTTGCCACACTGGACACGTAAAGTTCGCAAAACTAGGAATCATTTGGAACCACTACCAAGCTGTGAGAAGCATGACTCTATTCTCGATTTTACGTCACAACCTGTTTTGCAATGCAAAAGTTCTTTAAAAACTTGAATGCAAAGCAGTTTGCGACGTAAAATCGAGGATAGACCCATGCCTCTCGTGACTCATATGACTGCTAGTTTTGCTAACTTTACGTAGCTAGTGCAACACATAAAGAGCGAAATTTTGAAGTGAAAATGGTAAAATATGTTTGCTATAGAACTAGAAATACATGACTCGCAAGTCGCAAAGCCTCGCGAAGCTAGGGCTGGGTGGGCAGTTAATTTGGAGTGAAGGAATGTGTTAGGGCAGCTAGGAAATATGAGTTCTCGTTATTCTGTTAGTGGCCGTCCAGTAACTAACATGGGGCCGAAGGCCTCATCCCGCTAGGGGGGTCTGGGGGCATGCCCAACCAGAAAATTTTGAAAATTTGAAGCGTCTTTGGTGCATTTTCCGCGATTTTCAGTCGATAAACTCATTGATCGGACTTGAATGTTAAATGCGTCGTTTTCTTTGCCAAAAACCTAAAATGGATTGAAACTGTACTTGCTTTTGCCCACTAAACGCATCAGTTAACACCTCCATGCGATCTTGATCTTGGCGGCCATCTTAGGGTAAGTTGGAGACTGGGAACGAGCAAATATCTGCAGGGTGGGACTGGACTGCTGGTTAGTGGTTACATGACGTTCCTTTCGGTGAAATCGGTTCGGTAACACACGTTACGCTCTACACGGACAAAAACGGAAAAATAGTGCCCAATATTCACCTATGAAGTAACAAATAACCAAAGGAAACTAAGTAGAAATAAGGTGATGGTGAGATGGTGTGTAAAGCGTTTCTAGAACCACTAGAATCAAGTAATTTTGTTCGAACTATTATGAAATCGCTGACTGCAAATCAAAAAGATCTACGTTTTATTTATTTTCTCCTGAAAAGTGGCCGTCC
>BLFK01000980.1:705936-713436 GCA_014634185.1 Astreopora myriophthalma | reverse complement strand
CTGCTTTGTCTGGCGGGAAAGATTAGTGAAGCTCTTTCTATCCTAGAACTTGGACGAGCGAGAGCCTTGGCTGAGATCATTTGCCGTCAGTACTTCTTGGAGCAAGAAATATCCGTTGAGCCCCAGTCGTGGACTGGTCTTGAAAAGATCATGTCGGAAGAAGTCAACTCTGTTTGTCTTTACATTGCCTGTTACTATACCCATTTATCCTTGTGGGTTCTCAAACCAAACAAATCCATGTTTTTTCGGCGAAAAGACATCAATGACTATTTCGGTGATGCGCCTAAGGCGAAACGAACGGTGGATGAAGGTTTTGCTCCCAGAAGCTTCAGATTTGTTCGTTTAATACCCCCTCAAGCACCCTGCGAAGATCGTTCCCTGGAAGCTCTGACAGACGAGGGTTGCTTGACAGGTCATTCATCCGAGGCAAATGAAAAGAATGCATCTCGCCTCATAGAAGAGGACCAAGACGAAGACGACCCTTATGAGCCACTGAGTCTTGCTCAGTGCTACAAAATGATCATTGCTCCCGTGGTTGACTTAATTGACCAACGCGAAGTCATCATTGTTCCTGCTCCCACTCTGTACAATGTGCCTTTCGCAGCTTTACCAGACGAAAGTGAGAGGTATTTATCCGACACTTTTAGAATTCGCTTCGTTCCTTCTTTGACAACCCTGAAGCTCATCCAAGACTGTCCGGCAGGTTACCACAGTCAGACCGGCGCACTAATAGTGGGTGAGCCCAAGGTCAGCGTTGTGAATTACAGAGGAAGACTAGGGAATTTATGTCCATTGCCTAAGGCACGAGAGGAAGCAGAGGTGATTGGACGTCTGCTGGGAGTTCAGCCTCTGTTAGAAGAGCACGCAACCAAGCAGGCGGTTCTTGAAAAGATGCAGTCAGTAAGTCTGATACATTTTGCTGCTCATGGTCATGCCGAAAGGGGAGAGATTGCTCTTGCTCCTCCACAGCATTTGGACGGCTATCCGCAAGAACGTGATTACCTTTTGACTATGGCAGAAGTTTCAAAGGTTCGTGTGAGAGCTAAACTGGTGGTCCTTAGCTGCTGTCACAGTGCACGTGGAGAGGTGAGATCCGAGGGAGTAGTTGGTATCGCTCGAGCCTTCCTGGCATCCGGAGCACGTTCTGTGTTGGTGGCCCTGTGGGCCATACAAGACGAAGCCACAAAGCACTTCATGTGTCGATTCTATGAGCACCTTGTCCGTGGAGAGAGTGCCAGCGAATCTCTTCACCAGGTCATGAAGTGGATGAGAGGAAATGGCTTTGGAGAGGTGGAGCAGTGGGCGCCTTTTATGCTGATTGGAGACAACGTCACATTTAATTTCGGACAGTAGAGGTCAGTGAAACTGTTTTAATTTTTATTACATGTTGTGATATGAGCCGTTTGGTACCTCGCGATCTTTCTTTGCAAAACTGTTGCTTAGTAGAGTGGTTATAATTGACCGTCGAAAGTAATTGCCTGATTGCTTTGGTTTTGGTTTCGCTTTTTGCGGTAATGGGTTCAAGAAACTTGCATAAACTTTACAACCAATCAGATACAAAACTAAAACCAATTGCTTGTTTTTCCGTGCTTGGTCCCGGCTCCCTTCACATACTTTCCATTCTGATTGGCTGATAAAATCAAGAACTAAATTACTTCGTTTTGTGATTGGCTGAAAGCTGTATTTCTGTCAATACGTGATTGGCTCTGTAATTTCTTTGGTTTTGGTTTTACGACACTCAATTGAAAACCGCTCTGTGTCTAAATATCAATTTAGACGTAGTTAATCTCGAGTCAATGCAGTCTTACAGGACAGTGCACGTGACTTAGCGAGACGCCCCTCAAGTTGGCAGAGCTTTCTCTTGACATGGTGCAACGTAGCTTATTTTAGCCCTCACTCATCCTCTCAAAAGGCTGGAGGCAAGTACTACAATTGTTAGTTGCTAAAACAAATTGAAAATTTGGTGGTAACGTTTTAAAGATGATTTTTTTATGTTGTCAAGGCCAACTTACTCCGTTTCTAATGCTAATTTTTTTGGCTTGGACATTATTCAACCATAAAGCGACCGCTTTGATTGAGGACCTTCAAGGCCCTGCAAAAAGTTTACTCACATCGCCGTTAAACTTATCCATCTTTTTACCATTTCCTTGCTTTCTTTCACTTGGTACCCCGTAACTGAAAAAAATATCGAGATGAAGCTATATGTTGAGGCAGATTAAAATGATCAGAACCAATTTTCTTTTTAAATTCTGATGCACCTTACTGTTGAATGACGACAAATTTCTGTGGCCCGGAAAACAGTTGTAGTTGCCCTTAAATAAGGACATGGTAACTTAAACTTCAAAACTTTGTAACAAAACTTCCCTCCTGCCTTAATCAACTGAAAATCGAACTATCAGGTTGGGTAAGTCTTTCCAGTGGACTAATTTCCAGCGTGAATTTAACCGGTTAGCGGATGCTGCCTAAGTGCTTCTCACCTGCTAGGTGAGCTCGGAGCGCTCCATTGTAATCTTGAATTGCCTGAGGCCCTCTCCCGCTAGTCTTAAAGGTACAAGTTTCCAAGCTCATCAATTGGCGTTGAGCTTAATTCCCGTATTTTTTTTTCGTAGCCTTAAAAGGCCACGAGCATTACTGCGAGGGATACGCCCCAGTTAGATACACTTACATACGACCCCGCGCGATTTGATTTAACGTGATTGTAGAGCTCTGGGCTACCGTGCGGAAGGTCGTGGTTTCAAATCCCCGACCGATCAACAATCAAGATCTTTCTGAGTACAAAGTGTCGCGGAACTTCAGCGAATTTAAACTAATCAAGGATTGGGAACTATTCTGATGAGGCCTGGCGACAGACAACTCGTTTCTCTGAGTCATGAACTCCCACCGCGAACAAACTGAAAAAAAAGGCGGTTTTTATCGCATTTTGTTTTTTAGAGAGAAATCTTCCCCTTGGGGACATCGAACAGTGAATAATTCGTCACCTGCTTTCTCGAACGTTGCAAAAAAAAAAAACAAAACAAAACAAAAGCAAACAAACAAATAAACACACGAAAAAAGAAAGAGAAAGAGCAACAATTATTTATTATTCAAGTTTTGAACCAGATTAGTAAAACTTCGGTTGTAGTTTTGTATTTAAATATTGAAGGTTTATATTCTCGGCGACAGAGAGTGCTACATTTGCGATGACATCTTTAAAACCTTAGACGAAAGGACTTTAAACCGTAGGCCCCTTCTCACATCACTTGTTCATGTAAACTCTGTCGGAATTTTCGTAGCTCAGTTGTTAAAGAATCCGACCGATGTTGTGGAGCTCTCGTGTTCGATTCTTTCCTAGGATTCTGATTTCCTTTCCAGTTGTCCCTTGGCCCGTTACCAAGCAACTAGCATGTCATTTTTCTCACGGGTGCATTACACCATCACCATCAATAAGTTGCAATTCTGTCGGACGTTAAAGAACCCGCACACTGTTCGTGCTTAACCGATGTCTATCTCTGCCGCCAAGCTTGCGTACAGTATGGGGCCGCCAAGGACACACTTATGATGTGAATGTTCCTTACCCACTAGACCAAACGCAGGGAAGTGTCGGGTAGGATGATAGTTTTGCTGAGACTGGCAATAACCGATTTTCACCTTCATTCCACTGAAGAAAAATATCAAGACTCATCGAATATCCGTGCTTGCCTAATTTCAATTTAAGCTTTGACTTGCACCTATACCAGCTGCATTAGCTGATGTTTCTTTTGATATGATTAAAACAATACATAGAGGTATAAGAATTGTAGTTAGTATATGTTGTTCAGTCAGTGTTCGGCGCATTGCCCCTCAGGAGTTATCTTTTGTCTGTGAAGGTTTATATGCCGTTGACAAGATATTTGGTCGAGATTGTCAGCGCTTTAACTGTCGTGGAATAAACGTGTCTTCTGTCACGCCTTAGGCTTTAGATTCATCAGCTGAGGTCCTACAAGTATTCCGGCTTCTTTCCACATATCTTACTTTTAAAGCTAACTGGTTGATAATTGCGTGTCTGACCAGAACGTAGATGAATGGCCTAGCTCCCATTAGTCTCCTCATTGTAGCTCAGTAGAGCATCTGAACTAGAATCCTGGCCAAAACGTCTCGGGACACACCCCTTTTCCACCGTAATTTTAGAGTAGAATTTACGAGTCACCGGTAATATCCACTCCTAAAAAAGTTTCCTCTCCCCCCCCCCCCAACCACACACACACACCCAACACACACACACCCAACACACACACACACACCCAACAACCGAGACAAAATCCTTAAGAAATGTACCCAACATCATCGGGGGGGGAGGGGGGGTCAAGGGAACGTCTATTTTTGTGTAAACAAAAAAGCCAAAGTGTCCCATAGCTTTTGGGCAGGATTGTAGTTAATCTGAAGGTCATACCTTCGACTCCTGTTAAGAGCACTTGGGCTTTTTCGAGGTAAGCTATCGTCATTAGGTTAAGGTTAGGGTTGCCTGCCCATATTGGAAGAGCGTAGGATTATATCAAATTAGGGGCGACAACATCAATCTGTCGATTACAGACAATCGCCACTGATATGCTCAACAATACTTCTCTTTTAACTTAGTTTCAGGTGTTGTTTCCATCCGTGAGGCGGGGAGACACGGGAAAATACATCCACCATCTTCAGTTTAAGGTCAAACGCGGAAACGCAATTAACAGTCGGAACGGTGAAAGCATGCGGACTGATAGCGTCAAGAGATCAAAACACATCAATGCATGAGTCCCTGTCTTCCTTCATCAGATGTGTTCTGCAGTCTGGCCCGAGAACAGTTCTGAAGAACCCTTTCCCTAACAATCGCCTTCAGACTTGGGGCAACTTGCGAAGCTCTGGTATATTGAAATCAGTCATGAGCTTTTGAAGCCAGTTACAAATGAGGGGACATTTCTTTCGAAATAAATCCTTTTCTTTGTAAAAAGCTCACCCAAAATATACCTGTAGAAAGTGCATCGATTATTTAGAGCTTCTTCTGAAGTATAACCAACCATGTGGGGCGTAACAGTTGATTTTCCCTGCTCAAGCGAACATTGTGATTTTTATTATGCTAAACGTTTGCCTTTATTTTTTTTCCTTCGATAACGGCCGTTCCGCAGTTAGATGGAATGGAAAAAGACCGGTCAGGTTTTAGTCCTATTACAATTTAATCAAGACAAACTAAGCAAAGGAGACTGAAAACTTAAAAAGTGCATGGCTTTCCACTGGATTGTACCGGCTCAGAGCTGGGTTATTGTATATAGATGAAGCTTTCTTTTTTCCAATTAGTAGTTGTATTTAGGAATGATTCTGTGCAAATAGATTTTGGTTGGAATCATCTCGAAATAAGGCCTTCAGGCGAATGTAGTTAACGCTGTACAGAAGACCTCTGCAAGCTGACTTGTAGCAAGTAGAGTTAGAAGTCGCATGCATTGCATTTGTAAAAGCAAACGCTTGGTAAGTCGCAATGTCCCCGCTCTAAACTGTATCACCTCAGAAAAATTTTGGCTTTTCATGGCATTGTTGAGTTTATTTCTCTCACAGAGGCTAAGACCTGCGTAGGCATTGTTCGTGGTACACGTGTGTTGGAAACAAGGTATACCACCAGCACTAGTCTCACTTAACATCACAAAAAAAAAAAAATCACAGGAAAATCACACCCTCCGCTCGCTTTCCGATCTGATCTGAATATGTATAATATGTGCTCTGAAAAGGTTACTTAAATTACAAATTGCACTACGCCTGACGTCGTCATACTAACTGATATTCGCAAAATATTTCCGACAACGTGTATAATTTTTATGTTAGACTTTAAGATTCCCCGAAATCGGTGTTCGCGCCCGGGTAGCGTCTTAGTTAAACATCCGAAGAACTTACTCACTTCTCCATGAAAGACTCGTGTTTCATCTACGCATCAACTGCTGTCTACCCAGGAAAGATCAATGACATCAAGGCAAAATTAAAGGTAAAAAGAAACAAAAACAAACTGAAAAAAAACAACAACAAAAGCAAAACAAAACAAAGGCGCTAACCGTTACCCCTATACCGATTTCGGGGTATCTTTAAAGTCCCTATTGAGTTGGCGTCAGCAGGGCATTTTTTGGTTTGCTACAACTGAAAACAAAAAAAAAAGAAAAAAATTTCATTCATTGTACTTTGTCTTAAGGTGGCAGTATCACTCAATTTATAACATTTTCTTTCTTCTTTTTTAATAGAAGGGGCACTTCTTAGTTGATAGTAGCGACAAGATAATGGCCAAATTCCTTTAAAAGGCTATTGTAATGCAAAGAAACAGTTTATCGACGCTTTGAGCGGCAGATAAGCAAGAGAGAAATGGGCTTAAACTGCAAGTCTTCTGTAATTCGCAACAAACCGCTTGGAACATAATTTAAGCTCATTCTTTTGTTCTAGATTTACTTTATTTCTCGAAATTCCTTATTTAGAAACTAGTCGAATGCTTAGCAAGCGTTTAAATGTTACATTTAGTGAATTTGGATCAAAAATCGTGGAATCTCCTATGACGGCTGTCCGTTTCAGTACAATTTATTCCGGCCTGTGAATTAATTAGCTAATCACGAAACGTTGAACTAAATATATTAAAGTGCCTAAGACGCGAAGTTTTTTGTTTGTTTGTTTGTTTGTTTGTTTTGTTATTTTAATGCCATCATAAAATTTGCCTTTTAAAATATAATATATAGATTTAGCCAAGCCTAAAAGCGGGGCTCCCGTTTAGTACTTTCATTTCCCTTTAAACTGTAAAAGCATTCTAAAATATTGCCGGTTTTCACATGACGTCACTAAAACCCAAACTACAAAACTATTGATCCTCCTCATATTTTACTTTCGTGATGTATAAGAGCAGATGAAAACTAATATTCATACAAAGTTTTGCTCCGAATGGGTTCTTGGTTTTGTGATAGACTACGCTTGAATTTCTAAGCTTTTGCGTGGATGTTACTAAAACGGGGAACGGGGAATGGGGAATGGGGAATGGGGAATGGGGAATGGAAAATTGAAAAATGGGAAATTGAAATGGGAGAATCGAAAATGGAAAAAAATAAAAAATGGCCAATTGGATTGTAAAGAATAATTGTTATGAATATGGAATAATTTTTCTCAGCGGCGATTACCCAAGCTTTGAAAGCGTTTTGCGCCAAACTTAAAAGCCTGGGAATTCGCGATGATATGTAGATTTCCGATGTCATTAAAAACCCGGATATTTTGTTTGAGTGTTCTATTACCCGCAAAAAATTCATTTTGGTGGAAAAATTTCCCATTTTGCAGAGGTAAAAACAGATTAATTACGGTTTGTTTTGCCACTTTTCTTCTCCAAGAAATAAATCATATTAAGACCAATTTCTATCGGCTCGTTAACTAGTTATAGAGTTGTTATTTTCCGTTGTAGGTAGTTGAGTAAGAAATAGAGTAATGAAATTTTTCTGCCAGTTTGCTACCCCATGAATACGAGCCCGTACGAGCCATGTAAAACCAATTTTTTTT
>BLFK01000980.1:690793-695675 GCA_014634185.1 Astreopora myriophthalma | reverse complement strand
ATTCCAAAGCCTGAAGGGCTTAGAGCCCAAATTGATGATTTTACTAGCGTTGACTGGCTCGTCAAAATCGACGCGGTGTCTTTGCACGAATTGTATCCACTAAGCACTCACCATCCGCTCTGTCGGAAATGTATGCATGGATATTTGCGGTGTATAGCTGGTGTTCTTCCAGCTTTGCTGTTTCGGCGCTCTAGCGACACAATATCGACCGCCACGCCTCTCCGCTTTTCCCTCACTTTCCGCCATATTGTTGTCTGTTGCAAATCAACTGACGTCACAGAAGTAAATCACGTGGCCATTTGGCCGTGGGATCACTTCGACGATTTTGAAGCCAAATAGTGCGCATTTTGAACACACAAAAAGAATGCTTTTTAAACTGTTTTACGAGCTGCAAACGTTATGACCTCTTTTCTATCATGACAAACAAAGAAAATCAATGAAAAAAAAAACGCTTCATATGCACTTTAAGCATCAAAAGGTATAGGGATTAGCATCGTTGTATGAATGCCAGAAGAGCTGAGATTTTTTGTAGTAATAAATATAGCTTTACACCAGTAACATTAAAGCTTCATACTGGCGTTCCGTCTTCACCAGAGCCCCGTGTTTTACAACTACGCATAACACGAAAATCCTGGGAAACACCAGGCTTGCCGCCCGGAGAGGTACTGCCATATATGGGCTATATAGGTATGTGCCGCTGTGAAGGGTATGGTTTTCAAGCAGTTTACTCTAGGATACGCTATATAAGTCAGAGCGTTTGGGTCTAGAATAGGGTATCATTTTCACGAAACTGACCAGTTGGTTGAAGATTTTATCTAGACTAAGGAAACCGGGAATTGCCACTGAAAAACATTTTTAAAGAAATCAAATCGGCCAAGTTTCAATTTTGAGAGAGAGACGATTGTGGTATAACGTTTTGTTTTGGCTAAACTGTGCTAGTGACCTCAGTAGTTTCTGGAAAACAGCTACTCTAGGATAGGGGGGATTTGGGGAGTTTACTCTAGTATAGGGTAGCAAAATTCAGCTCAACCAGTTCTGGTATAGGCTAAGGGTTCCAGGGTCCCAGCGGCACATTCCCACCCAGAAATTCCTAAGGCACCCCTCTCCGAGGGCTTACCGTAGCCAAAATTTGGCCAATAACCGCACAGCGCATGCTCCTCTATCCAAGTTGCTATTGAGCAGAGCGTTGGACTTTGATTTAGCAAAAGGCAGTAACGACTGTGACCTCCAACTGAAAGATGGCAAAAGTCAACCGATTGATGATGCCTTCTTTTGTTAGTGAAAGTAGTTCCAGATTATTCTAAACCTATTGATCCCTGAATAAAGCGCTAAGAAAGTCTTGCGGAAGTACCAATAATTTTGGTTAAGTCGAGAATGGCCGGATGCATATCATTTTCAGTGGACGAGAGAAGCTTATCCTTGGTTTCTGTCGACCAGTGCCGTTGTGCCTGTGATTACCCGCTTAGTTTGCAACCTACAGCTTAGCCTTCTCGGTGCCTAACAAGTATCCTGATGCCAGTCATTCAGCACACTTGGAGAGAGCTCAACACGGTAACTCCACTGAATAATTCCGAAGTACAGTTGTATGCATGTCGAAATTCATTCGGTTATTCGAATCTCTGTCACTACCTCATTCAAGAATTAATGTTGGGTTTTACTTCGACGATAATCTAAGGGCCTGATTACATGAACCGGGCTGGCCCGGTTAGCCGGGCTGGCCCGGTTAGCCGGGCTGGTGTCAGTTTGCCGAGGTGAAGTTCAGCTCGGTATTACATGAGGTGAGCCAGCCCGGCTTGGGTTAAATTTAGAATACGTCGTGTGAGAAAAGATAACAACAAGAAGAAGTGGAGAGACGTTTGTCTCGCTAAATTGTTATTAAAATTCACCATTCTACTATTTAAAGAGGCCGTAAGGTTTGCTATCTTATACATCTCTTATTTAAACATTAAAAAATGACTATTCCATGGGCCATTCTCCTCCAAAGTGGAGTAATGTGGTTGGAAATCGCTGGCCCGGCTAACCGGGCTGTCCCGGTGAACGCGATTACATGGAAAAATCTCAGCCCGGTTAGCCGGGATCCCGGCACCGCGATACCGGGATCTCGGCTAAACGGGCTGGCCCGGTTTTCACGTAATCGCGAACTTCATTTTTGTTGCGTTCAACAGACGTGCCGAGATCCCGGCAAACTGACACCAGCCCGGGTAACCGGGCCAGCCCGGCTCATGTAATCAGGCCCTTATTCATCTGTGCTAAAAATATACTTTTAAGATAAATTCCCGGCTCTTGAAAATGTCATTCCCAATTGCAAAAACTCACGTGCAAAAGTCCGTTGCTATATGACGGACTACAGTTGGTCAAAGCAGGAACAACTGCTCTGGTATTTCACTTATTTCCGCTGGTTTTGAAAAGAAGCACTCAGCAAGGATACCTGCATTGCTCAGTAATATCACAGTCACGTTTTTTTCCGGGTTAAGATGTGAAGTGCATAGAAAGACAACAAAGTTCAGAACGGGAAGTAATATCATCGCCACGTAGGAACGCCACGAGGACAGATAAAGCACAACGGATGTGATTATTGAACGGCCTTTTCTACTCCTACTTAGTTTTTCTCTAGGCCGGAGTGCATGAAGCGTATGGACCAAAGACCCTTAACGTTCTGTTCTGTGTATACCGCATGCACTGAACGACCACGAGAACGTCATTGCAAACGAGAATTTCGCGTTAATGATGTTATCAGTGAATGTCTTCTATTACAAATCCCTTTGCAAGTTGTTCAAACTGGTTCAATATGTGTCAACTGAATGTATGCTAGAATCGAACTGGTATGAAAGGCGATGAGGTATGGCGATAGAAGGGAAAATACACCGTCATGTCATGTGCTCGCGTCGTCTTGCACAAACACAAGACCTTTGAAAGGAACTGGTTGGCGGCGCTCCTTATCATATTTGAGCGGTCTTCTAGGTTTTACGGACTGTGAAGGCCGGAATTGAGACCATTCGAGTGAAAAGTACGGATCTTGGTGGCACCGTTTCTCGCAGAAAAATGAGATGATGTTCTTTCCCGGCCTATTCGGAGATCTGATTTGCAATGCATCGGTAACCTTCCTTTTACTGAGCTGAGAAACAAGCCCCTATTCATAGTTTCATCAGATTTGACCTCAAAAAAATATCATTCAACAACGTTAAAACTGAGCTGGGCTATAGACGTTGAAAATTCCATTTTCAGTCTAAGCATTTGCTAATATATCAACTGTGCTCTCCTTAACACGATCCAGGAGACTTCAAATCAAATCATTAAAAGTTTCATCCGTAATCTTGGCAGAGTTTCGAAGCATGCGGAACCGAGTAAAATAGAAACCGAAAAAGACACTCAAGTTACTTTCCTCTTCCTGACTGTTTCCTCTAGAAGGCATATGTCCGTTCTAGAATTCTCGGTGACGCAGATTAAAAATGATCTGTGACCAAACTGGAACGTGATGAAGAAAACGAAATAATTTCGAGAAAAGTCTGTAAGAAGATTTCTCGCATATAGCAACCGACACTGAAACCTAACGACAAGGATAAATAAAGCCCATGGCAAGATTGACATCAAGGTGCACAAGGCTTACATTTTAAACTGGGTAAGCTTTTCAAGGCTCTTGAAAAGCACGAGGTCTTCAAGCTAGATGATCTCTTGTGAAACTAAAAGTGATTGGCGGTGCGAAAATTCCCAACGAAAGAGGCAGGGAGGCTTTGTCGTACAGTTATCTGTTTAATTTCCGCTTTTATCAGCCAAATTCAGTACCGTCTAGACAAATAAAGTATTGTAGAGCCGCCAATTGCAAAGAAGATGCGGTGTTTAAGTAATGTATGCACTCCAGGCTACAAAGCAGGTACAAAGGTACAAACAAACAAACAGGTACAAAAAACAGGTACAAAGAGGACAAAGCTCTCAGGTAAATCCCCCCTCTCGGTTGCGTTTGATGATCGCAAAGCGTGAAGTTCGTATGACTTGTGAAATTTTCCTATACGTCTTTTTAGTACGCGCTTTACAATTGCCTAGGTCATTTAACCTCGGAGACCTAGTGTAAGTTACCAAGCTTTGTGTGTGAAGAAATTGGGTGGCCTATTACGACCAAAACCACAATTGTTTCACAATCCAATCAAGTTATTTCATGACAATATTGTACTCCTTGTTGGGAGTCCAGTTTTTGAACGGATCTAAATTGATTTGAGCGACATTTTCGCCATCGTGGTCTCTCGTTACATCACTAAAATGTGGAAGAATAACTGTGATTTCGCTCTAATAGGCGAACCAGCAACAAAACATGCAAGTAATCTGCAAAATTGGTTGCAAAAGCATTTCAGTTTAGGTTGGAAACAAAAAAACCTTTACATCTACACATATTGACTAATAAAGTTCTGCAATGTGCAACGCTCCAAAACGTTCCACTTTGGAAAACCTCTTTTATTTTATCTCACCTAATTGTGACACAAATAATCCGTGTAGCCCATCTTTTTGACCTTAAGCAGTCTGAGCCCCTCGATGATTCTTTTTTTCCACTAAATGCCTTGAAAAAATATATATATATAAAATATATATATATATATATATATATATATATATGTGTGTGTGTGTGTGCGTGTGTGTATGTATATACTGCAGAAGACAAGACTAATTAAAATGAAGTTCAGGGCCGAGTCGTTCAAAGCAAGGTTAGCGATATGATAGCTCTCGAGGTTATTTTCTAAGAATCCTTTTCCATACAAACACTCCTAGTATTCTGTTCAGAATTCAGTGAGACATGTTTCCGCTTGTTGACAAGCAGATCTCCTGCTAGGCAGAAAACTCCATTTTCTTTCCCTAACCGCGGATGTTAGCCTGCGCACAAAAGAGAAGAGCT
>BLFK01000980.1:680793-685793 GCA_014634185.1 Astreopora myriophthalma | reverse complement strand
GTCCTTTGTGATCTGGACTTCGGGAGTTTTTCGTCAATTCCAGGAGATCTATCGGAAATATTTTCTTCATTTTTTCGCGCGCCGATTTTCGCGCTGCGCCCCAACTAACTGAACGCCTGGAAGAGGCTAAACGAAAGAAATAACTGCTATGAGGAAATAGATGTAAACACCTTTTGCAGATCGTGTCAGCTTTTAAATTCTTAAATGCAATGGCCATTGCCAAGGCTATGAAAAAGTGTTTACCTTGTCCCCTGGGTTAACCCTAGGTGAGCAAACTTACTGTGTGTTACTTCCTCGAGAATTAGAAGTGCTTGGTGTTATAATTAATGGTCTGTACGGACAAGTATTTTGACTCCAAATAAGCGCACAGATCGCTTTGTAGGAAAAGACATTTTTGATGTCCATGATTAAACTAGAAAATAAATTTGTACTTAGTTGAATAAATTACCGGCTGCTGATAATTAAAACATGGATATGAACTTTTCAACGACCAAAGTAATAGAGAAAAATCTTTGTACTTTGTGATCTGGACATCGGGAGTTCTTCGTCAATTCCCGGAGATCTATCGGAAATATTTTCTTCATTTTTTCGCGCGCCGATTTTCGCGCTGCGCCCCAACTAACTGAACACCTGAAAGGAAAGAAGGAAAGAACTGCTATGAGGAAATAGATGTAAACACCTTTTGCAGATCGTGTCAGCTTTTAAATTCTTAAATGCAATGGCCATTGCCAAGGCTATGAAAAAGTGTTTACCTTATCCCCTGGGTTAACCCTAGGTGAGCAATGGTGAAATTGTCAACAACTAATACCCAGGCATTTTAATAAGTAGAGCACATTTCAACATTTCAACGCAGCCAAACACTTACCCGAAATGTCATCAAAAAACCAATGGAAAGACGACAAATTGACATATTCCACACCCACAACTGGTTTTAATCGCCGTTTTCATTGTAATTTAGACAGTCTGTTTTCCAGAGTAAAACAGGTAGGATACGTTCAGTGACTTTCCTGTTTCAAATTTTCTCCTTCCACTAAAATTGAAACTGCAATCGCCAAAACCCGACTGCTTATTTGCATGTATTCCTTTTCTGCAGATTTTCATATTCACTATTTGCAGTAAACAGTTGTTTTCTTCACGAATATCAAAGGTAGGTAGAAAGATCAAGCTCTTCAATATTACCGCGTAATTTACACCACTGTTACGAACTAACTTTTAAACTCTCTATTCATGGCAAACTTGGCGTGTTGCAGGATTTTTACTATGTTGTTCTGAGTACAAGGCACATGTTTTAACAACGGAATGCTGTTTTTTTGATGTACAATTATCGGAAGAGCGCATGCAGTTGTAGCCGCCAAAATTCCAAGCACACTTAAACGGGCACACTTATACGTTTCCGAACACGCTCACTCGGTTCTTACACTGTAAAAAACACGTTTTTACATGTAGGCTACGAACACAGACAAAAAACTTCACGAAGAACAGGGTCGCCCCCTAAACATGGCGGCCTTTTCACTTATCTGTTTTTCCCGCCTCTCGCGCCGGCCTGGGCACTAAACTAAGCAAACTGAAGCTTACAGCAGTTTCGCTGATAAAAAGGTTGTCTAAGTTAAGGTTGTCTTTGCCTTGATATCTTGTGGTTGCTTTCTAATAAGTTCTTCTCCTCCTCGGAGTTTCGGGTTCCCCAAGCGTTCGGACATGAGAAGATCGAGTCATCTCTATATGTTGATGGTTGTTTCTCTAAGAAGAAAAAGGACGAGTTTGATGCTCTATTTAATAAACGGCTAAATCGCTACCACCCTAGCATTGTTTTCACCGTCGAGGAAAACCCCAACCACTTCCTAGATACTGCCTTTAGTTATATCAACAAGTTCAATTGCAGCGTGTTCAAGAAACCGGGAAAACTACCAACACATTGGAAATCTGAGGTCCCTGCCAAGTGGAAAAAGAATTGTGTCATTGGCGCACTCAATAGAGCCAAACGCATCTCTATCGATTTTGGGGACATAAAAACTCTAGAAACTTCTTTCATCAATGCAGGTTATCCGAAACGTTTTATTTCGCATACTATCAACAACTTTCTATACGACTCGTCACAAGATGACAACATCATTCCGAATTTTGTCTTCGAAGCTCCCTTTTTGCGGTAAAAACGAAAAACTCAGTAAGACGTTTATTGCAAAACTCAACAAGTTCACTAATTTCAATTTCATCTTTGTAATCCTGTGGCAAACAAGGCAAATCAAAAGCCTCTTCAACAACAAAGACAAAAACACTCACAGATCCAAAGTTGTTTACAAAGGAGATTGTTCTAGTGGCCTTGATTACATCGGCGAGACCATGAGAAACTTAGCAGTACGAATTGCGGAGCATTCAAATCCGGCTCAAACCTCTGAACCTGCAAAACACTTTTCGGGAAAACCCATCACATTCTCTTACTTGGCGTGTTCTCTCCTCAGCACGAACATTCCACAAGCGCAGGATCGTCGAGGGACTAATCATCCAACAATTCCGCCCCAGTTTGAACAAACGAGTTATTTCTTATGTGTCCAAACTTTTCCCCTCGGGAATTACATATGTATGTGCGGACGGTCACCTTTTTTAACCCTGATCATGGCAAACAGCCGAAAACGTTTGGTTCAAACATTTTAATTTTTCTTAATTTTTCTCCTATGCTATTATGTCCAACTGTGCACTTGTTATTATCTCCAATATGAGGCGCTTTCCTGCAGTTTTAGTTTGAAATTCCGATCATTTCCATCACAAGAAACGGGTTTCCTAAAAGGAAACAGCCTCGAGGGCATTCACAATTTTTGAAAATCAGTTTCGTCCGCAAAATTTTAGTTCCAAGAATTGAGGGCCGTACGCGATGGCAAGAGCAGGGCCGGAAAAAGCCGTCCGGCCCTGCTAGGATCGCGTACGGCTCTTCGCGAGATGCGAACTGAAGCGGGGTGGTCATATGATAAAATACTTATTGACTGAGTTAGGTCGGGCCGGACGGGAAAATATTTGGCCCTCGGTCATGGCGCACGGACCTCGCTGCGCTCGGTCCGTACGCCATGACCTCGGGCCAAATATTTTCCCGCCCGGCCCTCCCACTCAGTCAATAAGTACATATTACTACACCAAGCGCTTCTAATTCTCGAGGAAGTAACACACAGTAAGTGAAAATAAAATCGGTCGCTCATTCCTCTTTTATCGCATCTAAACGTATATATATGGAAATTTCACACCTTTTCCACCTTTGGAATTCCTTTCAAAACAATTGCCGTTACCAAGTCGGACTGTGAAACTTGATGTATTCAAGGCTATTCCAGGTGGGCAAAGCTAAATGAGAATTAAAAAAATAATCAATATTGACTGCCAATTACACCATGTCATTAAATTAGCCTATGTTTTAGCCAGAGCCTGTTCAAAGGCTAACATTAAATTCGCTTCATTAACACCAAGAAACCTACCTGATTGAGTACAAGCCTATCTTCTGTCATGTTTATGATTTCTTTACAGCATTATGGCTACAAAATTTGATATAGTTTATATAGTTTAAAGTAAGTGCATTTTTGCTTGCAAGTCACTTGAAAGAATCTCACCAATGGTATTGAAATGTTATCAAGTCTTCAGAAAATATTTCCGATAGATCTCCGGGAATTGACGAAGAACTCTCGATGTCCAGATCACAAAGTACAAAGATTTTTCTCTATTACTTTGGGCGTTGAAAAGTTCATATCCATGTTTTACTTATCAGCAGCCGGTAGTTTATTCAAATAAGTATAAATTTATTTTCTAGTTTAATCATGGACATCAAGTTGCATCTGTGCCTTTTGCTGAGTGTTTTTGGAGCCATTAGCTGGTAGGTACTAGACTGAGAAGACTGAAGAAAGTCAGTATAGGAAATCTGTCTCTTAAATGGCCGGGTCCGGATGATTATCTAAATTTCCGATATTGTATCGCCAGATGCCACCAGATATACAAATGAATTGGATTAAAATATTCTACAGGGCAATAGAACAAGTATTTTGGGGGAACTTTTCGAATTTTATTTCGAGACAGGATGTCAAAATTCTGGTGAAAGTTGATATCTTTTTGCTGTCACGTTTTTAACATGCTCCTGGACATATTCATTTAACCACGATATACGTCATCCTTTTGCGTTTCAAAAAAAAAAATGGGTTTATATATTCGAACCAATGTTTCGTCTGAAAACGTTTTAGGTCTTTGCAATACCACGTGGCTAAACTATCAAAACACTATTTATATGAAACAAACCAAGTTCTACAGTGTTTAAGCAAGTTTGGCATCTTAGAAATGCCTCCAGTGTTTCAACGTATACCATCAAAATCTGTATACATCACTAAGCAGAGAAGTGGCAAGCAATTCAAGAACTACTGGATGTTTTCTTGATGAAGCGCCAGAATTTCACAACTGCAAGCAACATTAAAATGATTAAATCATTTCGTCCTGTCTTGTTTGTTTCAGCATCCCGACTTGCGAGAATCTGCTGTTTGGAGTGACTGATGATAAACTCTACGCAAGAACGCCTCCCCAATATGCCAAAGACAATTGGCTTGGATCAGCCACAGCAATAGGGACAGCAGCCGGGTCAGTGGGTTGGAATGACTTCCAATTCCTGTTCTTTCACCCAGACGGTACCATATATGGTGTTTGGAATGACAAGTTCTACAAGGGGGCACCTCCTGAAGGTTCCTCGGCCACGGATTGGATCACCCAAGCCACCCTTATTGGAACTAATGGTTGGAAAGCCTTCCAGTTCCTTTTCTTTGATCCTGAAGGAGTGCTCTATGGCGTTTATGGAGATAAGTTTTACAAAAGACTTCCACCAACATATCCCCATGACAACTGGATTCGATCTGCCACATTGGTGGGATCAGGTGGATGGTCGGTCTTCCAATTCCTCTTCTTCGACCCGGAGGGAATCTTATATGGCGTCGAAAACGGCAAATTTCATAAGAGGAGTCCTCCTGCATATGCGAGTGACAACTGGT
>BLFK01000980.1:635793-675793 GCA_014634185.1 Astreopora myriophthalma | reverse complement strand
GAATTTCACTATTTGCTTTAAATTGTAGTTGTTTCTAAGCCGCGTGGTTTGTAGCCTGTTAAAATCTCCCACTAAACAAAGGCCACAGTTGGAATACCGTGTTTTGATAGATGACAAACACCTCTCTAAACACTCTAAAAAAGCAGAGCTTGTTATGGATTGAACATTACCTGTTATTATATATACGTTGCAGGGTTGGTTTTTGCCAAGACATCCCAAAAAAAAACTCATTTGGCTTTATGGTTTGTCTGCTTGTCTGCTGTAATGTAATGGGGTTAAAATTTAAGCCACTATAAACAACGGCAAATGTTGGAAATCCGCCTCTTTGTAGCGGTGTTTATGCGGGTGAAAGTCGGCCAAAATGTCACACATCACGTTAATTTAAATGGTGTTTTCCCCAAACCATATGGTGTCATTAACTGTGAATAAAGGTATGATCGTTGGCGCCTGCACACAAATTTTCGAAAATGGAACCCAAGCAATTAACATGATAAATTTTACGGTCAGAGCACTCAGCAAAATGAGCTCATTTTTCTCAATAATACCGTTCTGACACAGGTTATTTGACACAGGCTGGCAAATCCGATACTCATACTATTTTCAGACAACATTCTAACTAAATTCCCCCACCCACCTGTTTAGTTTGAACTGGAGCGAATTTGTATTTAAGTTATTTTGTTTTCCTTGTTTGGACAGCTCAAGCCTTCATACGCAACGTATCGCGTGGCCATTAAAAAAGAACACATGTTTGCGAATGTCACGGCGCAATTTTTGTTTTTTCATGTTTCGGCACAGAAATGTAAGTTACTTTGGGATGTCGTTTTAGGTGATTTCCTTTTATGTTGATTCCTTTTTGTATTTTCTTTCTTTTCTTGTTTAGCTTTTACCGTTTTGACCGCGTTCGCAACGCTTAAATTGTGATATCGTAGCATCACCATTTCTTAATCGTGCCGCAAGAAAGGTAAAATAAACGCGTGGAAAAACTATGTCGCTAAAACACCCCCATCTTCTCCTACTAGCTACTGCAATTCCTTCATATTTCCTTCTAATTGTCTCTCTGAATCTTCCAGATAAGATTGCCATCCATATGGAAACCTTACAAGAGGTCTCACTACTCCAACCCATTCACGTTGCTATAGTTGTTGCCAATTTCCTTTTCAACACAAGCCGTGTTCTGAAAGCCATGGAGATATTCAACGAATGCTTGATTCTACTAGGCGACAAAGCCTTAGAAAAACAACAAGAAAAAGTGAACAAGCTTTTAATATTCATATACTTTCAACTTTATGGTGGCTGTCTTCTGACACGTAATCCCAAAAGGGCGATACTACACGGCAAGAGCCTTTCTCAATTACTCTGCAGAAATGATAGAAGACACGGAGAAGGAGTAATAGTCTTCCGGCTAGCAAATTTGCACTACACTCAATGTCAATATCAAAAAGCAAAAAAGCACTGCACGAAAGCACTTCGCATCTACACTGAAACAGCAAACAGGATAGGAGAGGCAGGATGTTACCAACTCCTTGGATATGTCTTCGAATCTATCGGCGATTATGTATACGCAAAAGATCATCTTCAGAAGGCACTTGAGATCAGAAAAGAAATTGGCGACAAGAGCGGTGAAGCTACAGATTACGCAAACTTAGGAACTGTGTTCCACTCTATCGGTGATTATGTCAAGGCTGAAGGTTATCTTGAGAAAGCACTTAAGATCAAAAAAGAAGTTGCGGACAAGGGCGGAGAAGCATCGTGTTATGCAAGGTTAGGAACCGTGTTCCTCTCTATCGGTGATTATGTCAAGGCTGAAGATCACCTTCAGAAAGCACTTGATATCCAATAAGAAATTGGCGACAAGAGCGGAGAAGCTACAGATTACGGAAACTTAGGAAATGTGTTCCACTGTATCGGTGATTATGTCAAGGGTGAAGGTTATCTCCAAAAAGCACTTGAGGTGAAAAAAGAAATTGGGGACAAGAGGGGAGAAGCCTCCATATACTTGAAGCTAGGAGATTGTGTTACCGAAGCTTAGGAACTGGGTTTCCAAATGAATGTATCGGTGATTATGTCAAGGCTGAAGATCATCTTCAGAAAGCAGTTCAGGTCATGAAAGAAATCGGGGACAAGAGCGCAGAAGCATCGTGTTAAGGAAACTTAGCAACTGTGTTCCAATCCATCGGTGATTATGTCAAGGCTGAGGATCATCTTCAGAAAGCTCTTCCGACCAGTACAGACATTGGAGAAAAGGTGGAGAAGCCCATATATACTTGAAGCTAGGAGTTTTTTACCATCATATGGGAGAGTATTCTAAAGCTAAGGAAGGCTTATAAAAAGCACTTGCATTGAGTTGCAAGATTTGATGTATCGAACTACAGTTTCATTGTCACCTCCGCCTAGCTTACAACAATATGTTGACGAATAGAGATTTAGATGAAGTTGTTCAAGACCTTTATGCAAGCATTCAAAAATACAAAGAAATGCGAGTTTTTCTACGACATAAAGATGATTTTGCGATATCGTTTTTGGACCTACATTTCTCTCCTTACGAGCTTTTCGGTGCATTGCTTTGTCAGGCGGGAAACGTCAGCGAAGCTCTTTCCATCTTAGAACTTGGACGAGCGAGAGCCTTGGCTGAGATTATGTACCGTCAGTACTTTTTGAAACAACAAATATCCGTTGATCCCCAGTCGTGAACTGGTCTTTCAAAGATCATGTCGGAAGAAGTCAACTCTGTTTGTCTGTACATTGCCCATTACTCTACTGATTTATGGTTGTGGGTTCTCAAACCAAACAAATCCATGTTTTTTCGGCAAAAAGACATCAACGAGTGTTTCAGTCACGCGCCTAACGCCAAACGAAACGGTGGATGAAGTTTTTGCTCCCAAAAGCTCCAGATCTCTCTGTTTAATACCCCCTCAAGAACCTTGTGAGGATCGTTCCCTGGAGGCTCTGACAGACGAGGGTTGCTTGACAGGTCATTCATCCGAGGCAAATGACATGAATGCATCTCGCCTCATAGAAGAGGACCAAGACGAAAACGATCCTTATGAGCCACTGAGTCTTCAGTGCTACAAAATGATCATTGCTCCTGTGGTTGACTTAATTGACCAAGGCGAAGTCATTATTGTTCCTGCTCCCACTTTGTACAACGTGCCTTTCGCAGCGTTACCGGTCGAAAGTGGGAAGTATTCATCAGACACTTTTGGAATTCGCTTCGTTCCTTCTTTGACGACCCTGAAGCTCATCCAAGACTGTCTGGCAGGTTATCACAGTCAGACCGGCGCACTAATAGTGGGTGAGCCCAAGGTGAGCAATGCGGATTACAAAGGAAGACTGGGGAAATTACTTCCATTGCCTGAGGCACGAAAGGAAGCAGAGATGATCGGACGTCTGCTGGGAGTCCAGCCTCTGTTAAAAGAACACGCAACCAAGCAGGCGGTTCTTGAGAAGATGCAGTCAGTAAGTCTGATACATTTTGCTGCTCATGGTCATGCCGAAAGGGGAGAGATTGCTCTTGCTCCTCCACAGCATTTGGACGTCTATCCGCAAGAACGTGATTACCTGTTGACTATGGCAGAAGTTTCAAAGGTTCGTTTGAGAGCTAAATTGGTGGTCCTCAGCTGCTGTCACAGTGCACGTGGACAGGTGAGATCCAAGGGAGTAGTTGGTATCGCTCGAGCCTTCCTGGCATCCGGTGCACGTTCTGTGTTAGTGGCCCTGTGGGCCATACAAGACGAAGCCACAAAGCACTTCATGTGTCGATTCTATGAGCACCTTGTCCGTGGAGAAAGTGCCAGCAAATCTCTTCACCAGGCCATGAAGTGGATGAGAGGAAATGGCTTTGGAGAGGTGGAGCAGTGGGCGCCTTTTATGCTGATTGGAGACAACGTCACATTTAATTTCGGACAGTAGAGGTCAGTGAAACTGTTCAATTTGTATCACTACATTTTGTGACATGAGCCGTTTGGTGCTTCGCGATCTTAAGTTTCTTAGCAAAACTGTACATCGCTTATTAGAGCGGTTCTTAATTGACCGTCGAAAGTAATTGCTTGATTGCGTTGGTTTTGGTTTGACTTTGCAAGGTGATGAGTTTAAGAAACTTGCATAAACGTTACAACCAATCAGATACATACTAGTTATGCAATGCTTTCGAGTGGTATACCGTGAAATATCCCACGAGTGACTTCATTTTTTCTTAGTATACACACGAGCCTTTAGGCGAGTGTGTACACAAAGAAAAATCAAGTCACGAGTGGGATATTCACGGTACACCACGAGAAAGCTTTGCATAACTAATTTATCCCATGCCACTCATTGAATTAGCACAAAACGTCACTCTTCAATGCTTTAACAGCAAATAAATTAAGTTAAAAAATATTCAACAGAATGACAACGTTTCTTGAAAGTACATAATTTTCTAGAAAAAAAATAAAAAAATATGTAAATAGGTACTGCTCATTAAATGTATAAAAGCCTTTGTAGGCCGCGAGGAACGCCGCGATGTTTTTGTGGAATACTACCCGTTGCATACCGCAGAATATGCAACGGGTTTCTAGCTTTCTGATTGGCTGTATTCTCTATGGCATGGGATAAAAAACTAAAACCAATTGCTTGTTTTCCCGCCCTTGGCGCCTGCTGCCTTTAAATACTTTCCTTTCTGATTGGCTAATAAAATCAAGAAGTGAATAACTTCGTTTTCTGATTGGCTGAAAAGTGTATTTCCGTCAATACGTGATTGGCTCTGTAATTACTTTGGTTTTGATTTTACGACACTCAATTGAAAACCACTGTATGTGACTAAATATCATTTTGGACGTAGTTAATCTCGAGTCAATGCAAGTATCAGTCTCATAGGACCGTACACGTGACTTAGCGAGATACCCCTCAAGTTGGCAGGGCTTTTTGACATGGTACCACGTATAGGCTGGAGGCAAGTACTACGATTTTTAGTTGGCTAACTCCATTTAAAGTTTGGTGGTAAAGTTTTTAAGATGATTTTTTTATGTTGTCAAGGCCAACTTACTCCGCTTCCACCAGTAATTTTTCGGGCTTGGACGTTATTCAGCCGTAAAAGCGACCGCTTTGATTAGTGACCTTCAAAGCCCTGCAAAGAGTTTACTCACATCGCCGTTAAACTTATCCATGTTTTTACCATCTCCTTGCTTTCCTTCTTTTGGTACTCCATAACTGAAAGAAACATTGAGATTCGATGAAGCTATCTGTTGAGGCAAAATTGATCAGAATCAAATTTGTTTTAATTTTGGCGCACTTTATCGTTGAAAGACGGAACATTTCTGTGGACCGGAAAACAGAGGTAGTTGGCCTTAAGGATATGGTAATTTGAACGTCAAAACTTCAATCAATCAACTGAAAATCGTGGTATCAGGTTGGGTAAGTCTTTCCACTGGACTAATTTTCCAGCGTGAATTTAACCGGTTAGTGGATGCTGCTTGTGTGGTTCTCGCCTGCTCTGTGAGGTCAGAGAGCTCCGTGATTGTCTTAAATTGTCTGAGGCCCTCTCCAGATAATTTTTAACGCACCAATTCCTACGCTCATCAATTGACGTTGAGTTTAATTCCCGTATTTAGAACCGTGAGGATTATTGCGACGGATACGCCCAGTTACAGACACTGACGTACAACCCCGTGCGGTTTGATTTCCACTGAAACTAAGACACAGTTAAGCAAACTTCGGAAAGAGTTTGCTCACAAATGCTTCTGAGTCGACTCTAAAGAGTTTATAATTGGTCATACGATAAATGACGTGTTGGTAGAGTGAGGTCTAGCCTGGCAAACTCGGGTCAGTGAAGAACAGCAAAGAGCCTGAAAGAGTATATTCAGCTTTTGCCTAGCTTGGCCCGACCTGGTCGATGAGCTGCTAGCGATAGACTGAAGATGATATCACATGAAACTGCAGGGACCTCGCAGTTAATGTTTCACGTGATATCATCTTTGATGACGTCTTCAAAAGTTTAGATTTACGTTTTCTCGGAAAAGGACTTTAAACCGTAGGCCCTGTCTCACATCGCTCGCTGATGTAAACTCTGTCGGAATTCTTGTAGCTCAGTGGTTAGAGCATCCGACCGGTGTTGTGGAGCTCGCAGGTTCGATTCCTGCCTGGGTCTCTGATTTCCTTTTTCAGTTGTCCCTTCACCCGTTGCCAAGCAACTGGCATGCGTGACATCTTTCTCACCGGTGCAATGCACCATTACCACCTTTAATAATGGACATTATTACGTTGAATCACTTTACATTGTCGAGCTCATGGACCATTTGGGACTGACTTTGTATAAGAACCTTGAAAAACGACCTAGCTCTCCAGGATTTCATGTGGATTAGTGGTTGGGGCAACCGGCCAGTGTTGAGAAGGTCGTAGGTTTTAATTCCTACCTATGACTCTGATTTCCTTTTCAGTTGTCTCTTCGCCCGTTGCAAAGCAACTGACAAGTCGGTGCATTAGATTATCACCATCATTAATATGTTGCACTAACTGTGTCGGGCATTAAAGAACCCGCACACTATTCGTAAAGAGTACGTAACTGATGTGGTTGTCTATCTCTGCTGCCAAGCAGGCGTACAGTATGGGGCCGCCAACGACAACCCCTACGTTGTGAATGTTCCTTCGTTAGCCACGAGACGAAACATAGGAAGTGCCGGGCAGGACGATAGTTTTGCTGAGATTGGCAATAACCGATTTTCAGGTTCATTAAAGACCACTGAAGAAAACTGGATATCATCAATACACATCCATGCTGGTCTAAGCTCAATTTAAGCTTTAATTAACTTGCGTCCTATACCAGCCGCATTAGATGATGTTTCTTTTCACATCACTAAAACAGTACATTGACGTATAAGAATTGTAGTTAATAAGTGCATGTTGTTTAGTCATTGTTCGACAGTGCCCTTCGGGAGTTATCTTTTGTCTGTGAAGGTTTAAATGCTACTGACAAGACATTTGGTCTGGATCGATGTCGGCTCTGTAACCGTCGTGGAATAAACACGTCTTCTGTCACGTTCTCTGCTTTAGATTTATCAAGGTCCTACAAGTATTCTACTTTCCACATATCTTACTCTTTAAGATAACTGGCTGATAAATGCGTTTGAGACCAGGACTAGATCTCTATGAATGGCCTAGCTCACTCGAGTCTTCCGCAGCTCGGCAGTAGAGCATCCGAACACACCCCAGCCTTTTCCATCGTAATTTTAGAGTAGAATTGACAAGTCACCTGCAATTGCCATTAAAAAAAAAGAGACAACTTTTCAAGTTCTCTCCCACTACCCCCTCCCCAAAAAAAAACTATGTTGAACTCCATGCCCGAGACAAAATCTTTCAAGAGGTGTTTTGACCCCGGACACTCAACACCCAGTTCGACTCCTGTTAGAAGCACTCGGGTTTTTTTCCGAGTAAGCCATTTGTCACGAATTTTCTATTTGTCATGAAATTCTTTTTATCTTTATTTTTCTTTGTTCTTTGTTTTCTTACTTGTATAATGTGCCTCGTTAGTTTAATTACTTATTGTTAATGTATCATTGTAGTAAACCGTAATTAGTACCGTATAAAGAATAGTTTGTAAGTTTATGTGTTCCTAAAGTGTCGATTGCTATATACTATTATAACTGTAGGATTACAAGTGTCGTGCTTAAACAGTAAGTTTTTCAGTAAGTGTTAATTGTAGAATAAATTATTATGTAAAGATATAAATGCAAGTAACGTGTTGTAAAGGGCGATAGGAAAGAAAGCTAGCAAGAAAGTTGAAGTGAAAGGAAAAGGGTAAGAAAGGCGAGGACCAGTCGGCGAAAAAAACTCTCTCAAGAGAAAACCACTACCAAGAGACATTGGTAGGAACCAGCCGGGAATTCAAGACGAAAAAACCTTTGTCTACGGCGAGTTTGGAAACGAAGAGGGAGAGGTCGAGCAAGCTGAAATTGAAAAGGAAAGAGTGAAAGAAGAACTGAGAGTTCAGAGCCAGTTGAGAGCCGGAGTTATCATCGGAAGGAAAGTTTAACAGTTAGAAGGGAAGTATAGACGGAGACCGAGAAGGCGTTGGAGAGTGGAAAGAGACTGTCGGTTTGTTGCATGTTATTTGGTAAACGAAGTAAGAAGGAACTGAACTGTTAATATTGTAAATAATTAGTCACCAGTTGTAATTAGTAAATTTAGTATTGTCGTTTAAGTTAAGTTTTAGGAATTTCTTTTTTTTTCTGTAATATTATCTTCTAGTTTCTAGTTTTTTAAAATTAAATCATTCATTTGTTTTATTTTAGTAGTTTCATGGTCGTGTGTTGTGCGTTTGTGGGAAGGAGTGTTTGTGTAGCGTTCTTTACACTATTGTTTTGTTTTGGTGACCCGCGTCACACCATTGTCATTACTGATAAAATGATCGACATGCGTAATTGATATTTTCAGTGGTCTTAGCAGTCTTGGTAAAGGATTCATTTATTTACGTCTTTATCTTTTCCTTTTTTTTGATTCCCTGCCCATATTGGAAGAGCGAAGGATTATGACATTAGGGCGACAATATTAATCTGTTGATTACACTGAGACAGTTGCCACTCATATGCTCAACAATACTTCTCTTTCAAGTCAGTTTCAGATTTTCTTTCTACCCGAGTACAAGAGAGAGGGAGGCTCGGGAAAATAGACCTTCTTCAGTTTGCGGCCAAACGCAGAAGCGCAGTTAACAAACGGAACTTGTGAAAACATGCGGACTGAAAGCGTCAAGAGATTAAAACACATCAGTTCACCAGTCAGTGCCCGTCTTCCCTCATCAGGTGTTTTCTGCAGTGTGGCGAACCCTTTTCCCAACAATAGGCGCGAGAGTTGAAGCAGCTTGTAAAGCTCCGCTATTATAATAAATTCCGTAATGGGTTTTTAAAGCCTGTTACAAATGAGGTGACATTTCTTTCCAAATCCATCTTTTTGGATGTCAAGAGCTAACCGAAAATATACATGTGGAAAGTTCATCGATTATCTAAAGCTTCGTCTGTTCAAAATGTAACCAACTGTGTGGAACGTAACAGTTGATTTTCCTCAAGCAAACATTGCGATTTTTATTCTGCTAAAGGTTTGCCTTCAAATTTTTCCCGAAAACGACCGTACCGCAGTTACATGGAATGGAAAAAGACCGGCCAGGTTTTACTTCTATAACAATTTAATCAAGACAAACTAAGGAAAGGAGACGGAAAACTTGATAACAGTGAACAGTGCATGGCTTTCCACAGGATTGTACCGGCTCAGAGCTGGGTTATTGTATATAGATGAAGCATTTTGTTTTTCTCTCTCTCCAATTAGTAGTTGTATTTAGGAATGATTCTGTGCATGTAGAGTTTGGTTGGAATCATCTCGAAATAAGGCCTTTGGGCGAATGTAGTTAACGCTGTATAGAAGATCTCTGCAAGCTGACTTGTAGCAAGTAGAGTTAGAAGTCGCATGCATTGCATATGTAAAAGCAAACGCTTTTAAGTCGCAATGTCCCCGCTCTAACCTGTATCGGCTCAGAAAAATTTTGGCTTTTCGTGACATTGTTGAGTTGATTTCTCTCACAGAGCCTAAGACCTGCGTAGGCATCGTTCATGGTCCACGTGTATAATTTTTATATTAGAAACTTTAAGATTCCCCGAAATCGGTGTACGCGTACGGGTAGCGTCTCAATTAAACATCATAAGAACTTACCCGTTTCTCCTTGAAAGACCTGTGTTTCATCTAAGCATAAACGGCTGTCTACCCAGGAAAGATCAATGACGTCATCGCAAAAGGAAAAAAGAAACAAACAAAAACAAAACAAGCAAAAACAACAAGAAAAGCAAAACAAAACGAAGGTGCAACCGCTATACAGATTTCGGGGTATCTTAAGGTCTGTATTGGGTTTGCAACAGCAGGTCTGTTTTGTTGTTTGCTAAAACTGAAAAAAAAAAACCTCATCCATTGCACTCTGTTTTAAAAGCGCAGTATTACGCAATTTATAGTATTTTTCTTTTCTTTTCTTTTTTTTTCCTCTTTTTTTTTAATGCAATCATAAAATTCACCTTTGAAAATTTGATTCTAAAGTTTGAACGGCTTAGAGTCTAAATTGATGATTTTACTAGGGCTGACTGGCTCGCCAAAATCGACGCGTTGTCTTTGCACGAATTATGTCCACCGAACACTCACCATCGGCGTGTGTCGGAAATGTATGCATGGTTATTTGCGGTGTATAGCTGGTGTTCTTGCAGCTTTGCTGCTTCAGCATTCCAGCGACACAATATCGACCGCCACGCTTCTCTGCTTTTCACTCACTTTCCGCCATATTTATTGTTGTATGTTTCAAATTAACTGACGTCACAGACGTAAATCACGTGGTCACGTGGTTGCGATCACTTGAATGATTTTGAAGCCAAATAACACGTATTTTCAACACAAAAAATAATACTTTTTAGACAGTTTTACGACAGTTTTGACGAACACAGAAAATCAATGAAAAAAATTACGCTTCATATGCACTTTAAGCATCTAAAAATATTGGGATTAGCCTCGTTGTATGAATGCCAGAAGAGCTGAGATTTTTTCGTAGTAATGAATAGAGCTTTACACTGGCAGCATTAAAGCTTCATACTGGCGTTCCGTCTTAACCAGAGCACCGTGTTTTACAGCTACGCTTAACCCGAAACCTCTGGGAAGCTTTATGCTTACCGTAACCATAATTTGGCCATTAACCGCACGGCGCATGCTCCTCTATCTAAGTCGCTATTGATTAGAGAGTTGGACTTCGCGCTATTGATCATGCATCGGTCAATCGACCCCCCCCCCCCACCCCCGGGACATTTAACGCTTCCATAGCCGGGATTTAACTCACTTTTAATGGCGCGTTGGCCCCGTTGTGCGGTGGATTTAACAAAATGCCATTGAAACCGGGGCCGTGGGGCGGTGATTTAACAGCACGCGATCACCTAAGGCGTGGGCGACAGCGGGCATTTAATATGAAGGACTAAACAGCAAAGCCTTCAATCTGATGAAACAATCTAATACGGTAAATCTGTTATCTCAGGACTGAAATGAGTGAGATTCACCTCCGTTTTCGTATGTGTGTAGATAAAGACCATAGTAACCAAGATGGTAACCATCTATTGTCTTCAAACTATAGGTTATTGCATGTAGTCAGCTTTCGTTAACAACAACATCAATTGATACACATTTGTTAGGGAAAGTTGCCTACCCACTTTGTTTTAATAGGTTTTAACAGATTTAATCTTAATGGAAATATTTTTGAAGGAGTGTATACACATTTAGAGGGAAAGTTGCCTACCCACTTTGTTGAAGTTGTGACAGAATCATAATGAGGATATTTTTGATGGAGAAGGTATATAGTTTTAGGGGAAGTTGCCTATCTACTTTTGTTTAAGTTTTAAGTGATTCAATCATGATGAAAATTCCTTTGAAGGACGAGATAGTTACATATTTTTTATAATTAAGTTTAAGTTGATCAAAGTTTATACGGAGTGAATTATTGTTGAGGATATCTGGAATAAAAGCATTTAGAAGCGTTTTCATCACAATCAATTTGAAATTCATTTTAAAAAAATAGCTTACTTTAAATTTACCTTATTAGATTGTTGGATCAGATTGAAGGCTTTGCTGTTTAGTCCTGCATGTTAAATCCCCGCTGTCGGCCCCGCTTTAGGTGATCGCGTGCTGTTAAATCACCCACCGGGGCCAACGCGCCGTTAAAAGTGCGTTAAATCCCGGCTATGGAAGCGTTAAATCCCCGCTGAGTCCCGGGGGTCGGGGGCCGGGGTTTCAATTGACTGATGCATTAAAGAGACTGCAGTTTTTAATAAAAGAACGAAAAACAGTTAAAGTTTGACATTTACATCGAGTAGACCAACGATCCCGATTTAAGTTGAGTTTCTTCATTAGGTTCGGATGTCCCCGCTATGCGCGGCTTTTAACAGACGTCTTGGCCCTCGGGGCGGGGTAATAAGCCGTTTTTTAGCATTTGGTAAATGTAAAAGTCCCGGGGGTTGGGGGGCCGGGGTTTCAGTTGACTGGTGCAACTAGAGCGTTGGACCTTGCTATTGAGCAGAGCGTTGGACTTTGATTTAGTAAAAGGCAGTAACGACTGTGACCTCCAACTGAAAGACGGCAAAAGCCAACCGATTGATGACGTCTTCTTTTGTTTGTGAAAGTAGCTGCAGATTATTCTAAACCTATTGATACCTGGATAAAGCGCTAACAAAGTCTTGCGGAAGTACCAATAATTTGGGTTAAGTCGAGAATGACCAGATGTATATTATTTTCAGTTGACGAGACAAGCTTATCCTTGGTTTCTGTCGACCAGTGCCGTTGTGCCTGTGATTACTCGTTTAGTCTGCAACCTACAGCTTAGCTTGCTAGCTGCCTAACAAGTACCCTGATGCCAGTCATTCAGCACACTTGGAGAGCTCAACACAGTAACTCAACTGAATAATTCCGAAGTACAGTTGTATGCATGCCGAAATTCATTCGGTTAATCGAATCTCTGTCATTGCCTCATTCAAGAATTAATGTTGCATGAGGTTATTTCGACAATAATGTTATTCCTCTGTGCTAAAAATATACTTTTAAGATAAATTCCCGGCTCTTGAAAATGTCATTCCCAATTACAAAAACTCACGCCCAAAAGTCCGTTGCTATATGACGGAGTGCACTGGGTATGAGCAGGAAGGAACAGCTGTTCTGGTATTTCACTTATTTCCGCTGGTTTTGAAAAGAAGCACTCAGAAAGGATACCTGCATTGCTCAGTAATATCACAGTCACGTTTTTTCCGGGTTACGATGTGAAGTTCATAGAAAGACAACAAAGTTCAGAAAGCAAAGTAATATCATCGCCACGTAGCAACACCACGTGGACAGATAAAGCACATCGGATGTGATTATTGAACGGCCTTTTCTACTCTTACTTAGTTTTTCCTTAGGGTCCTTTAGGCCGGAGTGCATGAGGCGTATGGACCAAAGACCCTTAACGTTCCGTTCTGTGTATACTACATGCACTGAACGACCACGAGAACGTCATTGCAAACGAGAATTTCGCGTTACTGATATTATCAGTGAATGTCTTGTATTATAAATCCCTTTGCAAGTCAGTTCTAACTCGTTCAATATGTGTCAACTGTATGTATGCTAGAATCGAACTGGTATGAAAGGCGATGAGGTATGGCGATAGAAGGGAAAATACACCGTCATGTCATGTGCTCGCGTCGTCTTGCACAAACACAAGACCTTTGAAAGGAAGTGGTTGCCGGCGCTCCTTATCATATTTGAGCGGTGCTTCTAGGTTTTGCGGACTGTTGAGACCATTCGAGTGAAAAGTACGGATCTGGTGGCACGCTTTCTCGCAGAAAAATGAGATGATGTTTTTTCCCCGGCCTATTCGGAGATCTGATTTGCAACGCATCGGTAACCTTCCTTTTACTGAGCTGAGAAACAAGCCCCTGTTCACAGTTTCATCAGATTTGACCTCAAAAACTATCATTTAACAACGTTAAAACTGAGCTGGGCTATAGACGTTCAAAATTCCATTTTCAGCCTAAGCGTCTGCTAATATATCAACTGTGCTTTCCTTGACACGATCCAGGAGACTTCAAATCAAATCATTAAAAGTTTCATCCGTAATCTTGGCAGAGTTTCGAAGCATGCGGAACCGAGTAAAATAGAAACCGAAAAAGACACTCAAGTTACTTTCCTCTTCCCGACTGTTTCCTCTAAAAGGCATAAGTCCGTTTTAGAATTCTCGGTGACGCAAATTAAAAATGATCTGTGACCAAACTGGAACGTGATGAAGAAAACGAAACAATTTCGAGAAAAGTCTATAAGAAGATTTCTCGCATATCGCAACCGAGACTCAAACCTAACGACAAGGATAAATAAAACCCATGGCGAGATTGACATCAAGGTCCACACGGCCTACAACTGGCTAAGTTTTTCAAGGCTCTTGAAAAGCACGAGATCTTCAAGCTAGATGATCTCTTGTGAAACTAAAAGTGATTGGCGGTGCGAAAATTCCCAACGAAAGAGGCAGGGAGGCTTTGTCGTGCAGTTATCTGTTTAATTTCCGTTGTTATAAGCCAAATCAGTACCGTCTAGACAAATAAAGTATTGTAAGGCCGCCAATTGCAAAGAAGAAGCGATATGCACTCCAGGCTAATTTCCGTGTGGCTTAATTTTAAGCTGTTTGAATCTGCCGCTGCCTTTTAGGATAGGTGGGCTTGTGCCAATTCAAGGGCCAATAAATTACTTTAAGGGGATTGGCTACAGCTCAGTCAAGTGACTAGTGGATGGATATTCACAAATTTAACAATTTATAAGTTGCCAAATCCACAACAATCATTACTAGAGTCTATTTTGCATCACCGGGGAAAAGGTGCATGTCCACAGGAATTTTTTATTTTGTTTTATTTATTTATTTATTTATTTTTGTTAAAGTACGAGCACGTTTTACGGGAGTGGCTCAAATCTATGCCAACCGCCAAGTGATTGCATTGGTTATCAAATTACCCACTTTGTCAATTGCACTCTTCGTTGCTGAATGATTCGTTGAAGTTAGAACCATAGAGCCTCTTCTTCTTAGCGCCTCTTTATATGAGCCTGCCTGGTTGACCTGGCTGGCTCAGTTTCCACCGATCTCGGCACACCACAATAATCCCGTTTTTTATTATTATTATTATTATTTATTTTTTTTTTTAATTCGATGTGTTCGTACTGAGGGCGGGCTGGCAAGCTTGCCGAGAACTCGGTTTATGATACTGGAGATGATGGGAAATGTCCCATGTGAACACTTCAGCCCGGTTCCCGAGATTCAGTACTTTTTCCAACTGCCCGTTTCCTGTGCACGTGTGCATTTTCAGTTTCGCGGCTTTTTTCACGTCGGTAACCGGGCTATTTAAACGCAATACAAAAATTCATCTCGGTAAACGGGGAAGCCCAGTTTTATGGCGAGTGTGCAATATCACCATCTTGGCTTAAGGGAGAAAAGAAATGCAGTACTGGGGAGTGTACTAAAGGGACCTCGTGGTCTGTGAGGAGAAAAAAACAACAACAACAAATAGTGAGGAAGGGTGAGGGGAGGCGACGAAAAAATACGCCTGCCCCATTTCCCGTCCTTTCGGCGTCTCTTGAGACTTGGTTCTAGCTCAGTCAGTATGTTGACATCCAAAACGGCAGAGCGAAGAACGATATCTACCGTAAGGGTCCCGCTCGTCTCCCACTGAAAAGAATGCCTTCGAATTCCCTGCTGGCCATATTCAAGGAAGTTCCAGGTAGACCCAAAGAATAACCAGTTCTGTTTCGTCGGCAATAGATAACATACGATCAACAACAATCCTGGTCAAGAGTTGTTGGGACACTTCCCCTTTTACGCTCTAAACCCCACATTTCAACTACGTCCTTGACGTCGTAGAAAACAAAACAAAAAAGACGAATAGAAGCCAGCGTAATCGATCCCCCTCTCCCCTAGCAATGTTGAAAGAAAATGAAGCTATTCTGAAGACTAGATGGGATGTGGTCAAAAAGGAAAAAGGGACAATAGCGGACGTGATTGCTGTAAACTCGTGATTATTGGAATAAAACGTGAACAGTTCTCTTATCCTGACTTTAGTTGGAGAATGCTGTTACTGGAGACGAACAATTCTTGAAACGTGGCTGTTCTGAAGCTACTGCCAAGGTGTTTTTTTTTGGGGGGGGGCGGGGGTCAAGATTTTCATCAACATTGACAGTGGGGAGGGGGGCTGGCGGGCTTGCGCAGTCTTGGTCTTCAGAGAGGCTGCCTGTGAACTGAGTCATCTGCCATGAACTGTCCCAACACTTTTGACCAGGATTGAGGATTTTGCACCCGCGAGAACAAGAACCCCCCACTAAACCAATTGTTTTCGCTCAGACCACTTGTCAGTAATCTGGTTCCACTCGATGTTACCAACCCAGCACTCCTGACCAACCTTGTTCCCAACCCCCTCCCCCCTTACACTCCTGGGAATGAGGTCGGGCGAGCGGGTTGCGGGTTGACCAAAATTTTTACCTACAATCAGGGACACTCCATGGGAAATTAATTATGATTAATTAAACTCGTTCAACGGGTGAATTATGCCGTCCCTTTGTTTATGAAAAGTAACACTTTACCCTATAACTTACCTCTTTGTTGAATCAATTTCTAACCTAATGCACACTGATTGTAAAAAATAAGACAGCTCTAGCAAATATTCAAAACTTATTCAAAAAAACTCTAGATCAGCTGCTGCTGGTACTTTTTACATAATGAAGTCCAGACAAAAGTCTTTATTCTCCAGGTTTGGAGCAAGACTTTGGAACGGCGTCCGAGCAGCCTTAACTGAACCAAATGACAAGTCGTGATTAAAAAAAAAAAAAAGAAACAAAACAAAACAAAAACAACCAAACAAACCCCCAAAACATACACAAATGTTTCTAGAAAAGGAATACCAATATATAGACTGTGAACCTATTGTTAAGAAAATCAGTAAATATCAGCCATAACTTTTCTCATTGCCCTTTTTACTGTCATATTTTCAAGGCATTTTCCATAGTTATTTAAATCGCTTTTCAGTTGATAGCGTTTCAAATAAATGTTGATGGAAATTGACCATAAATGCTGTTTGTTGTTGCCCGTCCTTTGGTTGAATCTTTAAACTACCAAATCAGCATAATATGAAGACATCACAATGTTCAGCATATAATTGGAAGGCACCTCAACTGCCATCCATATTATCTTAGGCGGGGGCAGATGTAGTGAAAGCTATTAGCGACCTTAAGCATGCTCGACGATTACGAGAACGACTACGACAAAATGACGTAGAAGTGTCAAAGAGACTGGAGCGAGAACGTCGTTGTTGGCAGGAAAAAAGACAGAAAGCAATTCATTGACTTAAATAAAAAATGAGGACTTACTGAGCTGTGCGATGACTACATTCTGCTGCAGATAAAGACGTAGCGTTTCCAAAGTACAGTACTCTCTTTTAATAGTTTGTGGCTTAACCATTAAAAATCCGATAGAACATATGACCGTGAGAAACGAAATCATTCACTAAAAGAGCCATAAGAAAATCACCGACTAAACTATGCAATTTCACAAAGGAAACAAGTAACAAAAGCTTGATTTACTCACTGAGGTTTTCCCGCTCCTTCGGCTGCCATCACCTCTTCAGAAGTAGGAACAAAAAGGCTCGTATTTAATGATAATTTCAACTCAAAGCGCTTAAATTCACACATTTGCTTCTACGAATATTTAATGATACATTTAGCAATTAAATGCTTTGGAATAATACGCTATTTGGCTATAAATTCAAAGGAAAAACTAACGTTCTCGCTAAAACGACTTCGCTGCACCTCGCTCGTCGTCGACGAAAGCAGGAGAACGAAAACAAACTTACAAGCATGCGCAGTTTGTCCTAAATCGAAAATTCCACTTCCGGTCGTCCTCGTTCTCGTAATCGTGGAGCATGCTTAGGTCGCTATTACTAGTTTTAGTAGAAAGGATGATGGAGTGTCCAGGTCAATCTTCAGATCTGCCACCGTCGTCTATTCCCAGGGGAAAAACGATTCCCACGCGGAATGGCGCCAAACAAGCTTCCCCAGTTGAAACAATTTACAGGCAACTGTATACTGCCCCCCTCCCCCACTCAATGGTTATCCTCGAAACACATCCACCAACAAGGACGAGGATTTGTTCTAACTACAGCAACTGGACCGAAGCTCTAGCCTCCATCCAGCGACCTCCCTTTGGATGAATAAATCATAGTGGCGCGGTTGAACAAAGCCTTTTTGGTTGCGTAACTTCTGCATAGGTTACATCAAGTAAGCGCATTGCGTACGACGTCCTGTCCACCAGAGGTGATGATAGCTGGCAAATTGCGTTCATGGCTTTCCGGCCACAGAAATAAACCCATTCGGTCACAGTAATAAATGAAGGCGGAAGAGCACGTTGAACTACCACGGGCGGTGAAGGAGGAGTGAGAAATAAAACATGAACAGGAAATTTTTGACTCATTACTTTGACATGTAGTCAAAAACAGTACGTGAGAAGAGCTTCCTCAGCTGTATCCCCTCCCCCACCCAGCCTCGTAAAACAACGTTGAGTTATATCATAGCACTAACAAACAGTTGTAATTTGAACCAAATGACACAGATCAGTCACATGTGACCTGGATAAAGTTGCTCCAAATGTTTTTCTTGTGGAATTACAAACCCAACAAAAATAAGGACGGATAACAGCGGCGTTAAAAATCGGGTTATGTCGTGTCGCAACGTGTGCTCTGCATGTTCTGAGTAAAACAACGAAAGGGAGTGTTCCCGTAAAAGCAGAGTGCAAAACACGCGCAGAGCGCACTCGTCATCCGACGACTTGCCCCGGGCTCGATTCGACTCTTATCACCGCTTGTTTTGACGAATGAAACCGTATAAGGACCATATCTTTATTCAAAATCATGTGGAAAAACATCATTATTGGCGCTGGACTGATTTTTGACAAAGCGCTTCCACCACCAACAGTGTTTATTCTTTGTATAACAGAGGTCTGCGTACACTTCTCCGCAGACAAGTGTAGACTTCCGGGAATTGTCGATGCGGTTTTCCCGTAGCTGTTTTTGGTTGATCAATGCAATTGGTTGCGTAATTAAAAGACTCAAGTTCCTTTAACTTACTCTCTATAAATGCATCCTTTGACGCTTTTACACGAAATCACAAATTAGTGATTACTCCGACACTACGGCCATTTTGAAAATTATTTTTGAGGTTATAAATAACACCCGTTTTGGAAATCATTGTTTACGCAGCAGACAACCAACTTTCGCACAGGAAATCATTGTGGACTCGTCTGACAAAGCTTGGAAAAGGTTACGAGGTCTGTTATTTTCTCTCAGGCTTTTATCAAGGAATATAGTCTGAGAATCACTTCTTTTTTTTAAACTGAATGTTCCGACATTTAGTACGCGAAGGGTTACCTAGCAGATGTAACACGGGTTCAAACCCCGTTGAAGTCCTGAATTTTTCAGGCCTCTCTACGCAATTGTAATTGCTCAAATTGCCTTCATAACTGCGAGGATCATAGCTTCACTTGATTTCATATCCGCAGTTCAATATATGATTCATTTCATATATCATTTCGTTCACTAATAAAGACACTTCGAAGGTACCATAAGAACGCCGATTTCCTCACCTTGCCAATGTCTAATTAGTATTGGAACTTGCCCTTTGACTGTCAAGATTTCTGTGCTGCAAATATTAGCGTGAGGAAGATAAGAAGGCGAAAGAGCTATTACGCTGAAAAGGTTGATTCAACACTAATCCCCCCCCCCCAAAAAAAAAAATAAATAAAAAAAAACGAACTTCTCCGTTTAAAACGGCGATGGAAGCTGAGGTAGGCAACGTCAATGGTCTTTGAGAAATTAGCTTGACCCTTCCGCTTGAGGTCAGAATATTGTCCCCTGTGTAATGCATGGGTGGAATATGACGAGAAATTCCGGTAAAAGATGAGAAGTATAACACAAATTACATTTGGTTGAAAATAGCCACAATAAAAATCAAGCTATGAAGCTGAAGCACGTTAACAGAAGCGATTCTCTTCTCCATTGTCTAACGCATTTCTCAATTACGATACGCAGTAGTGGGAAACTTCTGAGCTTAATATTTGCTTTTGTTTCGTGATCTTAGAGGAATAATTCTCCAGGTTGTATTAGCTATTCCTGTTTACTTTAGCGCTCAGGAAATGGGCCTTAGGCCAAACAAAAAACGCGCCAAAAAAACTGTCGTATTTTGCATGAGACACGTACAGAAAGCCGTTTTCCACAGAATATTCACACGCACTACGATAAGGCAAAATATATTTCATTACACCGCATGGAAGAAATGTTTTATATGGAATGGCGCCATGTCAGAAAAAATCGGGAAAATTGATGACGAAATGAGTAATTTCCCCTATGTCTATGTTTTATAGCTTTGTTGATTTTGATCAGACAAATGCCACGTGGTGTGACGCACGTCCTGAAACGCATAACATCACAGCTTGCTCCGATAACGACAAGCACGATGCCAGATATTTCTTGTCATAATGAATTCAGAGTCTGGAAATTGTGAACTTGCAATAATTGACACTGAGGACGGAAATAAGTGTGTGAATCAATAACGCATCCGCTCTCGCAAGTTCCAAACTGATCTCACTGATTATATCCCTCTTTCAACTCATCTTTTAACGTTTGAATTTGTGCTGCAGTAAATTATGGTCCAATAATTAACAACTTGAGTCATATCTCACGGAAATCTTCGAGACGACAAGGTCAGAATATTGAATATATTTTGCATTTATTTTACAAAGAGTATTTACAATTTTAATACCACTCTTCTGAAAAGTCAATATTTCATTCATTGGCAATTTTCTGGAAAAGTGTTCCGTTCAAGTTAGATTACTTCTCCGTTCACCGTTGCCGGTCCCGAAGCAACATTTCACTGGCTGAATAGTGCTGCACGTGCTTGCGTGAAAAATAGCCGCCACTAGCCCATTTCTGATTGAGGAACAAGAATAATTAGGTCCTTCGAAGAGAGGTATTGAACAATAACGCTGCCTTTCGGTCTCAATGAAGCAATATTTGGATATCGTACTAAATTAAGATCCTTGTTCCCTGTTGGTAGTCACAACACTGCAGTCCATCAAGTCAACATTCATGACTCGAAGTTCGGGTAAAACGTTCATTTTGTCGAGTTCCATTTCCAAAATAAGCGATGTTAAGACATCGTCGTCCAGAATTACAGAGTCAAATCTTGAGTCTGTTGAGTTTACGAAATCCATACTTCGCGCTTGGAAATGTGGCCCGCTTGTGTGAATGCAGTGAGGAATAGGGTACGCGTTTGAGTACGTAAAAATACTTCCCTCCGAGCACCTGTGTGTACGATTCCCATTTGGGTAGGAAAATGGCACCGGACTCGGAATTGGTCTTGTAAAAGAAGGCGTCGTGGTAGTTACAGCAATTTGATTAAGCACCAAAGCCATCGTCTGTGTCTTCTTTCAGCTTCAAACGTCTGGTTTCAGCTATGGTTCACTTAGTACTGAGCCGCAACGGTGTTGACCAACCTCCTAATTCAAACTTCCTTTTATACCCGTCACAATTGACACAAGAGTTATTTATAGTGCTCTACCGCAACAGCTCTTAGCGGGTCAAAAGGGCAAACTATACTCGCAGATTGAAACTGGAAGAAGCCAAAATATTGACATGACGCGTAGCTCAGTAGGAAGGGAAACTAACGTACCAGCGTGTTTCAGACGAAGCTTCAAGCTGGAATTGGTTTGGGATTAATGAAAGGTCCTTCGAGAGTGAAAGACAAAGAAATGCTTGGAGCTAATATTTATTATTGGTGGTCCGCTCCTTGTTGATATTCCATTCAATGTGCTGATAGGTGCGACTATTGTTACATCGGAGATTGTAATCTGATTGTTACACACATAACAGCTTTGGTATTTTAGTTGAACCTCTGTATTCCTCTGATCTTACCGACGACGCGTCCTTGGCAGACTCCGTGAAAAAGCGGAGGAAACGAAGGTGGTCAACATGAGATGTGGAGTGACCCTTAAGGGCAGCCATCGATAGCTCATTCATGGAAATTTCATGAACGAATCTCTCGTGGATTTACGTGACGAATTCAAGTGTTCATTATCCGTTTGGTTTGTGTTTATTGTAAGCTTTGTGTCGTTTCCCATAACACAATCGCGAAAGACACATATCCTTTATCTCAACGAGTAAATGGATTTTATCATTTCCTAACACATTGTGCGATTGTGAAGTTCTATGTTAATCGCGTTATCAGGGAAGACTTTGCCCCATTAGAAAATAATTCAAACAAATCATCCTTGGGTGCTGTAATTTTCTAGACACAAGCTCGACGTCAAGGCAAAATTCTCTTTTTTTAATGCAAGGTAACCATGATATTCACAGGGTATGAACATACGAAAGGAAAATCACTTTCGTTAGTGATAGCATGACAACTAAAAACTAAAAGAGGGGTTATCAGATACGCTCTCTTAGCATTAATTCTTTTGCAAAAATCGTTTTCGTTAACTTGCGAAACTTTGTATGGTTTGCATCGCGAAAGTAAAATAAGGGAAAACATTAACATCATGTGACAGACGTAAGAAAGTGACTATCTTAAATAAGATATTCTTCACGTCAACGTACGAGGAAACATTCTTTCCCATTTGACATGGATTATCGAGCTGAGATTGCACCTTTTGTCAACCTACCACTTTTCAAAAATTTGATTCAAGTGAGTGAACGGATGACGCTGTGCGTGTCATAAAATTGCCAAATAACTATAATGGGCCAGACGTCATTTCTGTCCGATGTGTAATTCTTACGACAATTTGACCTCGACTCCCTGTGGGAAATATCCAAGACTAGATTTAATTCGCGTCTTTTAGGAATAAAAATAAAGGTGCATTCTCGTTCATAGCGCCAGACTCAAAGCTGTCAGCTCCTGTCGTGGTTAGTCACGATAAATCATAAGGCCGCATCATCATCATTTATTTATTTATTTGCCTTGATATTGAAAATGAATTTTACAGAGTACAGCATGTAGTTGGGCGAGGAGACCTCAAGAAACGCCGTGCTTATAAGAGAGGCCACGTAGACATCACAATATGATAAAAAATAAGGGCAGCGAAGAAGTGCGGCTAGGATAATTCAGCAACTATTTTAATAAAAACTTTAGCAAAGAAGAGCTTTACAAGTCTGTAATAGACACAGGAAGACAATTCCAGATTTTTCATAATGGCATCACGATTGAAAGTGAAGTCCTCCCTACAAGACGCATTCTTGTGGAGGTCGAGGTCAACAAAACAAAACAAAACAAAACCCAGCCAAGGCATAACATGTTATGTTAGCGTGTGGTTTGATGACGTAGTGTTACAATTTTAGGATTGATCGCAGTTTATTACGTGGCAAGCTTCACGGATGCTACCCAAAGATGAACGGGATCTTGAGATTTCTACACGATATTTAGTGTTAACAAGCTGCTTCTGAGTGATATTTTATTTGTATTGTGCTCTCGGAGCTTTAGAATACTTTAAATTATTTATGACTTTGCCGTTTGTAACCGAGAATAAATATGCAACATAAAACAACAGAAATGGCGCGCAGGAAATGAAAAGTCACTTGGGAAAACTGAAGCCCGGCAGCATTAAAAATAGAGATTATTCAGAAGTTTAGACAACGCTTGTTTGAACGATCATTTCGATAAGATCTGAAGAAAAGCCTCTCTTGTTGTTTGCTCTCCACCGGGACAGATGGCTGATTAAGTACGGGGTGAAAAAAAATAAACCCGAGAGCTGCGGCTTAGTACCAGCATAGTTAGTCGACTAACTATGGTACAAGCGCATTGAAACTGCGGTAGGGAAGAAAGTCCTGCTGCTGTTAGTGGAGTGTCGTGCGCAAAGCAATAATTTGTACAAGGAGCTATTTGTTTCATACTTGCAAATAGAGCTAATGACGGACGAGCAACTTCCTGGGTTGTCCTTCAGATTTTTTCCCATTTCTTCCCCAATCGGACGCGAGACCCATCTTTTGCATGAGTTACAAGTTAAAACTATTCTAGCAGACACTGACCGTTCTTTAAATTCTCGACAGTAAGAATGCATAAATTGCGGTTTGCTTTCCAACCCAAGAATGTGCGAGTTAGCTTCGCAATATTATGTGACCCTTTCCTAATCCTCGGTTGTGGCCGGACGAAACCAAAATCTGAATTCCCGAGATTTCGCAGCAGTTTGCTCTTTATTCCGGCCCTGTTGCCCTAGATCGTTCGAGCTCAATGTGGCATGAACACAAGAAAAAAGAAATCTAAAGATTACTTCTGCATGTATTATCGCTGGTAATCATATCACCACGAAACGAGTGATTTCATTTCCTGTATACGTGTCGCTGTGAAACAACGATACCAGCTTTCAGCCTTGACCGAGCATTGTGTCTCAATACAATACCAAGTGGTCTTCGCAATTCCAAACATATTTGTTTTGAAAAATAAAACGCGACACGTCTTTCGTGGTCGCTTTCCCGAGTAAATTATGTAAATTGCGCTGAACTAAGGGTGTTAGACGACGGCATGCTAGACATGTTTTGTTGATCATGAAGGGTCTGAAGAAGGATGAAGAGATTGAAATCACAAAAGGCACCCGCCCCTCGCCCTTGGAAAAAAACACCAGAGCCTGGGATCGCCCTGACGAAGTATTTTAAAAGCATTTCGAGCTTCAGCGAATATAAAACTAAATTTTGGTGTCTCCTGTTCGATCGACTACAGAACACAAACAATAGTTCACGAAACAAAGAGAAAGACTGCCAGGTTTTCATCTCTGAGCTGAACTTAGCTGAACTTTGTGGATGACCAAGCTGAATTCTTAACTTGACTAAGCCCCGAGGCCTCATCTCCGTCCGCTTCACGAATCTTGAATAACTTGGTCAAGCACAAGCGGCTTGACTGAGTGGCCATTAACCTCCGGTACTTAATCAGACCCATCGAGCAACGTTGCTCTTATTTACGCCGTCACGGTCAATGGACAGACTGGGTAAAATTCTGTTCGTAAAATGGGTTATTATGCCTACCAGCAATGATCTTAAAAATCACTTATTCTACTCAAACACCTAAATTCTAAAAGAATTCTGCACGGTACCCGAAAAATGTTCGGCCCTTGTGGCCTTGTATTTTTGCAGATGTGGAAGGGAGTTCGGGCACAACTCCTAATATTTAGTTAACGCTACATTAGTCGCGAGGTGTTTTCCGCTGCTTGCCTCAAAAATGGCTTATTCTGCTCGAAATTCTGCCAGGTACAATTTATCCACGACCGGTTGGAAGACTTGTGGCGCGAAAACTATTTATTTAGTTTCTTATTTATTTATTTATTTTTTGGCGGGAAGCAATCTTGGCAAGTTGCGTCAGCGCCCAAAGTTTTGGTTCAGTGTTTTCATGTTGTCACTTGACGCTAGCAGATTTTGTCACGTGCTAAGTAAACCGTGAAATCGAAAAAGCGCCGGTAAGCTAAAATTTATTATAATTCATAGCTAAGAGCCCTTAAAATATCAGTGACAAGGTTCCGGGCATACCTTCTGTAGTCAGCGCCTATTTCGTCTCTCTTTCAAACCAAAATGTGCTTTCTAACCCATTTCAGGCCTTGGCCATGAACGAAAACCACTAGCGCCCTTTCGAGAACTTTACCGTAAGGTTCCTGTTTCGATCAGAGGCAAATAAGCATAACATAACCTATTTCATACTGCATTAAGGAACACCAGAACCGCCGCGTATACGATATATGAAGTGTGTCGCTTATAGATATTGAGGGCGTAACATCCGGGCTAAACTGGGACTAGAACTTCAACTCGAATCTCTCGCTCTGGCTCGAAAGGTAAACAGTTTCTTTTGCTCAACTTCACTTAAACCAATCTTCGTATGAACTCAGAATACTTTTGACAGAGAGGTTAAATAACACTAAATACCATACTCAAATAGAATATATTGTCTTGCACTGTTTTGAGGTTGTACTGCGTCAGCCGAATAAAAGTGCATTTGAAACCGGATCCAGTTTATCCGGGTCGAACACATCACCTGCATTTCTGAACCGGAACTTAATGTTCGCTGGAATGTCTTCATGTCTTGAGGTGGTTGTCATGGTGAAGGTGGGGGGTGGAAAAAGGAGGGGTATGCATTGGCGGTTTGGGGAGCGCGTGATCTTACGTACTGAGGAAACATTTCAGGGTAACGGCCCTCAGTATAGTACGTTCTGTATCCGCACGGATAAGGCGGGGGCACACCAGGTTTGAAACTCTAACAGACAGTTGACCCCCACCCAAGAGCACCCGAGGTTGGTAAGGGGGGAACTGTTTGGTCGTGCACATACTAATTTTAAACTTCAAATACTGATTTTTAAACTACATTAAATTTGCACTATTTCTCATTTTTCAAAATGTTACTTCTCCTTTGAAAGAGGTTCCAAATGTAGTGATTTGCCTTGGAAACTTTTGGTATTTTGGAAAACGGTCGCGGAGCAGAGGTGGTCGCAAGCGGAGGTTCGATTGTATTTTTAGACTGGGTAGCCTGTGGCAACCCAGTGATAAACTACCTCCTCCCAAACATACCCAAAAATCATCGCGAAATTTACAAAACACCGATTCGTGTTTTGAGAATAGGGTTTTGGCATTGCTTGAAATGGGTACGAGATATTTTAAGTGGCGGAAAATGGCTTTCAGGTTTACTCCAGCCTTAACACTCCACCTCAGACCGAATTAGAAAACTGTGCGAAATATACAATTTATTTCGCACACACCAGGTTCATAAAAATCTAAGGACGATACATATCAACAATTCAAAATGTAAAACAAGTCAAGCATTGCATGATTCACAGCCCTGCAGCTTTTATAGGAATAACAATCTTGAAAAAATTGTATATCAGTTTTCGTCAAATGACAAAGAACTGAATCGGCCGAAACCTTTGATCCTTACTATCGGAAGACTCTTGTTCTATTGCATAAACAACTAAACACTGCCAAGGCCTGTGCAAATACTCCTCTAATGCTCCGTTCAATTTGTACACTGTACATATTTGAACTCTGTACCGTGCTGGTCAGAGGCCCTGCATGTCTTGGAATTAACAAGTCCCAAGACATTTCTTTTGTCTAGTGGTAAATGAAGCGTGCGTTTCAACACGATCATTAACTGGCTCCACCATAAGTCGGCTAGCACTTTTCCAACGCTCAAAATGACGTTGGATATCTTCTGACAATTATATGAGGTAATATTTCTTATCTGAAGTGACTAGCCCATCGCTGTCAAGAAAACGCCTTTAATTGAATAAAAACTAACTTAGAAGAGCGAACGTGTCGACCTCGGATCTCGCGCTAAATGCTGTAGATTAGCGCGTAGCTCAGAAGCGCGGTCAGTTTTTTTCTTCTAACTTTATCTTAAAGTACCTATAACCTTTTTTTGTCCCTCAAGATAATCTACAGGGTACCTAAAGACATTCTCAGGAAAATTTTTCCGATTTGCAACCCGATATTTTTTGCAATTTTTGAAAGTTCTATATTTTTGTGGTACACCTTCGCCGTTGGTCAAGAAGGCCAATAGGCTCACAACCAGTGGCATGTGACGTAGTTGAGGAACGCGCCTTCCCGGCTTTGTTTACAAGAGAAAGAGAAAGTGCGAGTGTTTCGAAGTCGTTGTCACAATTTCGAGCTATCCGCGATGTCATCGATTGAAGAGAGTTCATCTAAAGGAAAAGAGATAGTTTATAGGCGAGGACGAAGTAAAAAGCCACGTGTTCCTTAACCTACGTCAGAGCACTATTTTGACCGAGAAGAATCGAGAGTAGACTGGGGCGAATGGTGAACCAAAATGGCGGCAAATTTCAGTGTTTTCTAGTTTCATTTTTAAGTCGTGTTTTGGGCAAATCTCTTTTTTTGTTTTTCCGTCAAACGTCTTTGCGAGATGTGCAGATTCAGGTTATAGGCACTTTAAGTTTGAGGTAGATTTTACTTCACTTAACTTGAAGTAAAAGGAAATTGTCAGTTTGAGCGATGGAAACAAGCGCTAGCCCTAGAGGTCGCCCCAGCATTAGGTTGGCATTGGATAACATAGGGTGAAACCAGATTTCTTCGCCCGCGTGAATGACAATCCCTACTAAACAAACTGTTTTTCCTGATCTAGTTTTACCCTATGTTATCTAATGCTAAACCCAACAATGCTGAGCTCGCGCACGCGCATTACACAAAGTGTCAACAGAGTTTGCATCGTTTGGGGTCTTTCTGCTTGTACCGGAAAGCATTGTATTTTGTTGACTTGGGATTAGTCTTTATTTGGAGTTGTTTTGTTTTCTGTCTTTTGTTTCTTTTGCATTGCTAGTTCATGTCAAAACGTTGTTGGCACCGGTCGGGACCAAATTGAACACTCTCAATACAACGTGCTAAACAGAAACGTTGGGGGGTAGCACTAGATCTCTTCCGCAACAGCCCCTTTTCCATTTCACTTGAAATTACAAGAAACTATCACAATAAACGAGAGTCAACCGTTTTCAAATCAGTGCATAGGCTTAGGGTGGTGAATATTACATCGTGTAAACACCAGAACGTTTCCTGAGGGCTCTGGATCTAATGCCAACCATGTTACGTCCGGCACTGTCGAGGGTGTTTTGCATAGGCGTTGAGTGATGAAACTCTACTTGAGTTAGTGAGCCAGGCCCAGATGAACAAAGAGAAAATTGAAGACTGGCTCTAAATGCTCGACCCCAAAGACAAGGTTCACTCGTGTCAATCTGGTGACGAACCATGTCTAAACACATTGACTTGTGCGCAAGTCCGGAGATATGGGAAGCAAGAAATACAACGTTACTATTATAAAAACCCACTTCTCCGAAATAAATGCCCCCTTTTAGCCTATGTTGTACCAGGTAGCTTAGCAGCGCTCCATGTACATAAGCATAATAAAAAGGCTACCTCAATAACGAAATAAAAAAGCTGCCTCAATGCCAAGCAACACATACAAACGCGACATACATAAGCAACACGGCAACTACCAGCTATACAGAGGACCATGGACTTATTTCAACATCTATTGACGTAATGATACTAAGCGTTCCATTTTTTCCTGCGATATAACCGTTTCACAGAATTTTACAAAATGCATTCTGTATTTGTGTCTCTATAAAATCCACTTCCCCGCCCCTTTGTCCTTGATATAAGGTAACTGTAAAGTGTTATGATCGTTGCGCCCGACCATCCTCGGAGGATTAGCCGAGAATTCTGACTTGGTCTGAGTCTCCGTCTCGTGCGTTCTGGCCGACTCTTACCGACTCACGCGCACTCATTGTAATTAAACCCGCTTCAAGTTTCCTTGTTAGGTTAGCTGAGTGTTCTGTCCATTAGCTTGACCAGGCAAGTACTTAAGGGGAATAAAGCCTAGTCCTCACATGCCGATTTGACTCTTGATATGGACTTCCTGTTTCAGTGCAGTAGCCAGTTATATTCAAGTAAAGGCACAGCTCTTCCTTGCCTCACAGGATCACCGTGTCATTCCCATGATCCAACAGGTCAGCCTGCGCGTTTTCTTGAATGAAAAGTAATGACTTGTGTTCAGGTACAAAATATCCACGCTTGTAACTGGCAAAAAGCCGAATGCTAACACCTTAACATTACTGATTACCCACAGCATATGGGACAGACGTGTATTCGAAGTTGTTTTGATCTCGATACAATTTAGCACGCACGGTGGGCGGCATTTAAAAGCAAAGATGATTAACGGACCCCACAGGAGGTGGTTTGCTCATACTCAGGACAAACATTGCAAACCGCCTGAAAACTCCCGACTGAACACTGATGTCGGTTTCGACCAAATGTTAGCGAAGCAAGAAGTCTTGAGTGCTAAACCTGTCTACCGTTCGCATCAAATTTCCAAAGATAAGAAACTCTGTCGTCGCAAGAACTAGACAAAAACTCTGAAAACTCCACCTCGCTTTTAGAAAGGTTGAGAAAAGCCTTGGCTATGGAATGAAAGCCAATGTTCTGTAACCGGACCATTTTGCGGGCTCTCTTCACCCGGCAAAGCAATTTAATTTGGTGGTCAAGGAACATAGCCTGGCGCCTGCAGAAAACAGGCCAGCACTGTCACCAATATAGCTATCCCAAACACCCATAATGACAACTTGTCCATCACCATGGCAGCAATGCGCCATTCTTCTTTGTGATTGTTTAATCTGTCATCAACCACCGAGTTCTCAACAAGAGTATCCACTCGATCGAGAATTTTCTCTCCAAGCTGGAGAACGGGATCTTGGAGGACATCCTGTTGATTTAGCGAGATTTCTGAAGCGTTTAGAGACGGAGGACAAAACCCGTTTGCTGTCGAACTGATGTGCCGATAGTGACTATCGTAGGGATTATTGTTGCTGTGTCCGTTTACCACGCGAAGTTTCTTCCTGACCTGCAGTGTTCTCCCACTGGTACAAATAGGTTCCAAAGTCGTCTGCAAAGTCATCTTTCGGCCGGTACCTTTCCGAAGATTTGAGTGCTCCTGGATTCGTTTTAGGTTCTCCATGCTAATTCCGAAGAAGTTTCCGAGATAGCCGAGCACATATTTTCGAACCCACGATGGCATCTCAATGACATCCGAGTGGTAATATTTTAAAATGTAACAAGTCCACACGAGTCCCACTGCCATTTCGACCATGGCCGTCATGTAGAATTTGGCGATAAGTGGCACTACATCTGACGATGGAGGAATTGTCTCCGCTACTACTAACATGAACACTGTCATCGCCAGAAGGATGGTTATTGTTAGGGATATACGTTCACCTGAAAATAAAACCCCAAATATCAGAAGATTTCATGAGATGCGAGTGCAGTGATTGCCTTTTGTGCCTAGCGTTTCATATTAGTGCTACTTCGCCATTTTTTTTTCAGTTTTTCTCGTTTGGTATTCTTAATGTAAACAACAGCCATAAGCCAAATTGGTGACAATGAGATCTTGAGACCATGTTACAAGAGTCACGCAGAACAGACTGCACCCATGGAAGACTAAAGAGAGACGCGCGCCCTCGTTTGGGAACAAGTATATGACTTTACTGGCTTTCAGCTGACCTTTCCCCTCCCCTCCCCTCCCCCATTTTTTTATTTTTTTATTTTGGTTAACTCAATGAACATGGCTGGTGATCACGTGGGTGAAAATCAAGGATTTAAACACATTGCTCATGAAGAAAAGTGTAAAACACCAAGACTGGCCTCAGGCTCCTAAACGGGGACTTGATAAAACGGCAAACTTGATCATTATGGGGGTGTTAAACTTCTAACAAAGAAGGTTTTCCTCCAATAAAATTCTCTCACCTGACTCAGCCGGGAGAACGAAGGACACATTTATCAACACGGTGATAATGACCAGCGGTAATATCAAGTTCATCATGTAGAAGAGAGATCGACGGCGGATTATGATGGAAAACGTCACATCCGGGAATGGTTCCTCACAGCAAAAGTACTTCAAAACACTCCGTTTGGCGGGAACACCGACCAGATCCCACTCAGCACTTCCAGTGTAGCTGTCGAGGTCAGCTGAGTCGCTCTCATTAACAATATCAACGCGAAATCCGTCATATGTCCATGAACCAAATTTCATTTTACAATATTGGGTATCGAATGGGAAATACTTGATATCAATGCGACATTTGCTCTTGAAAGTGACCGGCGCTAGCCATACGTTTCTCCCCGTGTGGTGCAGAACGACTCTGAAGTTTAGACGGTCTAAATTGCCGCCAAAACTTATGTCTTCATCGGCGCTGGAACCAAACACAGTAAAAGTGATGGTTAACAAAGAGCACTATACTTTAAGATATAAACGGGACCTCGAGAAGTGGGAATATCTTGAATGCATGAATTTCGTAGCAACAAAGGAAGATTGTGTTTGGCAATGTTGGGAGTGGTGTTCGAATGGGCCCGGCCAACTCCAAAGAACATGCCGCAGTGCCGGACGGTAAATCTACAGGTCCCTATTGTCGCTTCAGCCCAGAACACATTCTCGAAAATGGATCGAGTAGGGGCTGTCAAATACATCTCTAGGTTCTAGTTGAACTCTCGTCCTCAGCTAATTACAAGCTCGTGACAGATAACTCATTTCAAGTCTCCACTTAGCTAACGTCTTACTACGCTTACTTCTCATAGAGAACAATGTCTGGAAGCCAAACTCTCTTGGGTGATACATTGATTGATTTTAACCCTCCAAACTCGCTGCTGTTCCATGCAAGTAGTGGATTATGCCATATCTGACAACAAACGCATAGACGAATCATCAGTCAATTACATGTGCAAATGCGCGCGTTCCAGACTTCTTTCATTTCTCTGACTTACCGTACCGCTCGCACTTTCTGGAAGCTATAGGCTATCACTGGAAGTTCGGTAGATGGAAAGCTACTCGGAGTTTAAAATAGTCGGGCTCTACACCTTAGTGCTCACTCTCATCGGTCCGCTTTCATTTGGCAACTGATGAACAATGGCAGCAGGCGGTTGGCGCAGTGGTGAGAGCGCTCGCCTTCCACCGATGTGTCCCTGGTTGGAGACAGGGATTTGCTGTCATATTTGGGTTGAGTTTATTGGTTCTCTACTCTGTTCCGAGAGATTTTTTTCCAGGATACTCCGACTTTACACACCCCTTAGAAACATTTGATTTGATCTGTCGGGTATATCCAATTAGTGCTGTGTGCTAATGGTCATCATGCAAATACAAACCCACATTTCTAGACCAGTCCCCTAAAGGAGCTTTTCACTGCCCGATTGCAACACTGTTTGGGAAAATTTTTATTAGGGACTTTAAGATCTAGGACGGCAACGTCAGCGACAACGCCACTAAACAATAGACTTAAATGAACAAAACAATGTCTCTGCACGTGCATTTTGAAGTTTGGTACATTTTTTTCCCATTCTCTGCCAATCCACAACGTCAGATGACCACATCTCAAGTTTTAAGGAAAACGCGAGCATACAACGGAGAATTTTTATTTATTTCTTAGTTTGAACACCGTTCCTCCCAATTCAGTTCCTAGATAGTTCAGACAGTTTGTAGAAGTTGAACGAACTGGAATATTCGAAAAAAAATTGAAAAACGTAATTTTAAAAGACCTTTTCATGGACGTCGCCCTTGTAGATTTTGAAGTCCCGATTACTTGAGTTACTGCAGCACAGTTCAAAATTATTGACCAATGTAATGCCAGCCACGACACCGAGGACTACGTCACCTACTCTTTTCGAACAGTATGTGAGTTATTTAATGTCCCACAGACATTTTGTAAGCCGGTATTGTGCGAGACGGTGCGTACGGGTTTATCGTCCTTGTCCGAGAAGACAAGAAATTCGAACCATTGGCAGATCTCATTACAAAGGCAGCAAATAGACCTCTTTAGCTTGTACATTTTTTCCCATTTCAGACCACGTGATTTTCTCAAGGGATTCTTGTTTTTGTATTTTCAAAAAATATGCATACATATGCACGTGCATAAAAAGAAATTTTAAAGAAACTGTTCCCTAGAGTATCATCACGTGGTCTGAATTGGGAAAACAAAATGTACAAGCTAAAGAGGTCTATTCTCTCCAGTTAAAGACCCTGAGTGTTTGTCCCGGTAGTTTGCTGCTCTTCCAACTAAGCCAAACGGTCAGCGGTCAGCGATGCAATCTCGTACCCAGAGTCCTCAGGCTCTTTGGTCAGCGGGTTGCCACCAGGAGAGACTCTGGGATAATGAAAAAAATTCGAATTTTTTGATTGGCTGTTACTAAACAACTTCTAAAGAAACCGTCCCAGATTTTGTGGGAAAATGGCGTCCATTATCCCAGAGTCTCTCAGGGCGCCCACCCGCTGACTAAAGAGCCCGAGGACTCTGGGTACGAGATTGAGGGCGATGCGAAAATAAAAACAGGCGGGCAGAAAAACGGTCGTGCAAAATCCAGGGTCAAGAAGGCGCGCGCTCTTCCTGCCCAGATTTCGCACGGCCATTTTTTTTCCGCCCGCCTGTTTTTATTTTCGCATCGCGCTCGAAGGACTAAAGCGGCGAAAGAGGGGCTTTTCGAAGTCTAGTTTTACTATTTATTTTTTTCTCTTTTTCACTTCTGAGTTTCCAAAACCACGCCGGTTGGATTTCACGACGTCATACCTTTGCCATTTTTTTCCGCATAACAGAACTTCATCTCCCTGGCAATAGCCATAAGATTCGGTCCTAGCTGTGGGCAGTGTGCAAGTCATATAGGTGCCGCCTATTTTGGTTGGCAAACTTCCAATTTATTGCGCCCTCAACATACGCTGCATCAAATTCGGAAATGATTTTTAGCTATTTCAACTTAAATAGTGGTGAGAATGATCTCTTTTTTAAGAAATAAACCGGTGAATGCTCCGTGGGTCCTACCTGCCTCACCCAGGCGCTTGATATAAGAATTTGATTCTTTTCGTCCTGTTGGCATAAAAAAAAAGTCAGAATCCAGACTCGTAAAATCAAGACTGGCGAGGAAAAGTCTGACCAGTCAAAAAGACAAAGAAGATCAAATGTCCAAACGATACACGGAACCCGAAGCAAATTTAAGTTGCCATTGCTATGGTGTGGGAAAGGGTGTGCGAACCGGCTGCAGTTTTGCGTATTGTTTTCAAAAGCGACGCAAGAGTTTTTAACCAGATTCGGCAAAGCATACTATAGCCAAAACCAACGCGAAAGAAAGAAAGCGAGGAAGAAAAGGTCTCTCTACCAAGCTGACAAAAAAAAAATGGATACATGCAGAGAAAAGTTCTTACCACATCGACAATTTGATTTAGTGTTAGCCCGAGCGTTACGACCACAGCATCTGAATCATTGACCACAGGCCGCTCGTTCAAGTCGTAACTGGATTGGAAGAGCTTCTTCAACAACGCTCTCTCATACTGACTGCCCTTGCAGCCTGTAAAGGCAACAATTATGCGTTGGACTCCAACTCTAGCGCATCAGTCCTACAGTTTAACGGATGAAAACAGAAAATGCCCTCCGTTTGTTCAAGTGGTAAGACGGCAAAAACTCCCGAATGGCAGATTCTGCTGGGTCGGTGCGTGTCTTCCATGTGCACAATGCGCTCAAATTTACTGAGAGGGCGTCTGGAACATAGATAAACCTTAGGGGGAAGCAAGTGGAACACGCATTTTACTTTTTGAAATTGAGATTGGAAATTGTGGACTAGCAAATCAGACTACGAAAATGTGGAGATTTTTCTAGCTGTCGCCACACAAAATAGATTTAACATTTACATTAAAGTCGAAATTTCTGGGTTTGATTTGGTATCCCATCCCACTTAAAGTCACCTTTGTAAGAGATCAACCTCAACGTGAAGGAAAATACAAATACTAACATGAAAGTGTTAAGTCCGAAAAGAAAACAACGAATAGAACTATGAAAAGTTCAACCACGACAAGAAGCACAATGCATTACTCTTCACGCCCGATGCCACAACGAAATTGACACTTAAAACTTATTTTATTCCTAGACTCTCTTAGAGCCGACATAAGCCTACGAGCAATGTCTAACATGTCTGAAGAAACTTTGGGAGAGAAGGTGCACCCCACCCACCCCTGAGAGAGCCTTGGTTTACTAGACAAGTTGCGATGAGACCAAATGTTGAAATCAACATGGAGCAAATCTTCCAGGCTAATTTCACTGATGGTCTCCGTATATGTTTGAAAAGATTAAATCAAACAATACTTCTCACGAAGGGAGCCGAAAGATCAGTTTTATTCTGTTAAGTTAAAGCATAGAGAGTCAAAAGTTTTTAACTTTTCCTCTTATATAGATACTGTAATGATGAGTCTATTTCACGTAAAACTTCTCAAAATTTCACTCCTCTCATACAGCTAAAATTTATCATCATACTTTGTCAAATTAGAGGGTAGCTACAAGTGAATTGTATAATATCATGTTTCTAAGATACTCTAAAGGACAAAATAAAGATCCGGAATGTTTTGATTCTTTGCGCGGATCAGCGATCGAAAAAGGCGACTCAACTGCAACACTTTTTTCATCACCAACGCTTTTTACACACTTTTCTTCACTAACGTTTCAGCAAATCGTTTTTCGAGTGGACAGCACAAACGTAATAGCTTGTGGGCAATGTCGACAAAAAAAATTATCCCAGCGTCGCTATGTCGATTCGCACCGTAGAAAAACCCAACGCTTTTCACTTTCCTTTATCCACAACAGCACTCATCGCATACAGATGAGATGATTATTATTTCATGACAGTTTTGAATTTGAACGCAAGTTAATACAACTGGCAAATTCACAGTTATTTTGCAACAGGAATTCTTAGTTGTCTCATTAAGAGTAACACAAGAAAAGTAGCCATTGCCTTCAAGCACGACCAAAAAAGATCAATGTGTCGCCGAGTCAACAATTTTTTTTCTAATTGCTTCAAATCGTTAACGATCTAGCTCACTCATCAAATTAAAAAGTAATAGTTCATAAGCTACTTACCCGCAAAGAACACCATCCAAGCAAATATCAAACTCATTCTAACCAAAGCAGGGTAGATCCTCATCTTTGTTTATTGTAACCAGTTGATTTCGCCGTTCCGTTATGTTCATTTAACCTGGAAGGAAGAAAGCAAGAACTCATTCTCAATTTCAATTGCAACTTCGTAAATCATGAATAATTCACCCCGGTCGCCAGTTGGCCCGTTAATGAATCGCTAAATTAGCTTTGTTTAAAAACCTTTGTATTGATATTCCATGAAGAGAAACCGGCAACATTTAGGAACATCTGAAAAGTGACATATTTGACAACGCGGATTAGTTTCCAACACGAAGTAATGTACCATTGCGAAGGAAAATGAAAGAGAATGATCTTCAGAGAAGTAAAGTAAATCGTAGGGGAAACTCAAGCGACAGATGTTAAAGTTAATAACTAGGTTGTCTCTTCAACATTTTCGATTGTAAAGTTTTATAGCTTTGTAATTGCGATGAAGATAAAATGTATTTAGAAAATTCAAATCTACGACAGGAGACTGATATATTTGTGCTCAAGTTAAAAGCAATAACGACATGCATCGCCTAAGGGTTTCCGAGGCTTCGGTGTTCATTTTGACAAGAATATACTTTATTTCAAGCGATTTTTTTAGGATGCAAACTTCAAAGCAAAACTAATCTTCTCAAAAGAAAAGTTGACGCTAAAACTGTGTTTCTCGTTAACTGAGAAATTGTACGCCTTGAAATAACAATTTTTACTTCTTCGGTCGACAAAAAAGTGATGAATATATTAAATTTAACATACAGGCAAGATTGTTTTAGTGGACAGAACAGCACTGTTAACGTCCACAAAACACGCTACATCCCTTGAGTAGCTTTATGGATATCGATGACGTCACTTCCAACTTTAATAGTGTCGTTTGTGCAAAAACACTCTTATCTATACCATAAACAGAAAATGACATGGTGGTTTAAATATTTAAACTTTTTGTTATCTCCACTGAGTGAAAAAATATATTATTCATTAGCTTGGTCGTAAAATATTGTGTTTATCATTAGAATATAAATCAATTTATCTCCGCCGTGAAATGTCCACTATATATAAGAAGAACAAAAAGAAGACTTTATTTTACAAGGCTTATACATACATTAATGGTTGCCCAGAAGTGTATATTATACATTTCGGAGTATTGATTAGCATGAAAATGTTAGAATGTAAACCAAAAAACATCATGCCGAAAGATCTAGAACAGACAATCACTAGAATTTATGAAAAGGGGCGAGATTTATACAGAAAGTGGTAATGGATCCAGGGTTTAAAAGAACAGAACAATGGTGCGCGTGTACAATAAAACTCCATTACAGCCGACTTCTCAAATGCACACAAATCAAAGCTGGAAAAAACTGACCAGAACTGTCCAGAAGTCTTGGCCATTGCAAAAATAACAAGCTAACGCAAAAAAATAAAAGTTTTGAAAAAGAAGAGCCAAGTTGGCATCACAAATAACAAAACAACAAATTGATGTTGACCACTCAAAGATGTGTAATTTAGTCGTAAACTTGTTATTTTCTGTGCTGTCGCTTCATTTCTTACTTTTGTTACCGTCGTTAAATTTGTAGCGTCGTCTTTTGATCGACTGTCTTTCTTACTTATTTATTTATTTATTTATTTATTTGTTTATTTATTTGGATGGTTTGGTCGATCAACTTTTTTGAACCAGCTCCAAACGTGGTTGAAATGATTGAAAAGGCAGTAAAAACCCGCAAACAAGAACATGTGGATTAAGAACACCCAGGCTGAAATTTGGTAAAAAAGGAGCATATATATAAGAACACATTCACCCTGAAAATTGAAAATTGTTGTTATATATAAAAACTTTTCCCTTTTCAGTTTAATAGAACAAACAGTGTCTGTAGCTTTACTGTGGTATTGCACTAAGATCTCTGTATAAATGCTAGTAATTCCACTTGCTATGTATAGCAAATGTACAACAACTGTATTTGGAATTAAAAGTCTTATAATTACATGAAAAATATGCAATAAAATGAATGTCACCATTTGCCAAAGTGTCAGTCACATTCTTTATTTTCAACAGACATGCAGGGCAATGATAAGGAGAAAACACAAAAACATGCAATATGTATGCAGTTCTATCGTCCTTGTTTAGAAGTAAAAAATTAAGAACACTTAAGAACACTTTCAGGCTGATTTCACCTAAAATACCCGATATATAAGAACCCAATCAGCCTGAACCCCGAAAATGGGTGTTCTTGTATGCAGGTTTTTACTGTAGCACTTGTTGCCATCACTCAAACTGACAAGTCCCTTTCACTTCGAGTTACATGAAGTAAAATCTACTCCAAACTTAAGATAAAGTCAGCAGACAAATTCAGAGGAGCAAACGCGTCGAACTCGGATCTCTCGCTTCGTGGTAATACCAATTACCAATATAGTTAGTCCAATAGACTAACGAGGCAAGCTGCTGAAAATCATCAATTTTTAAAACAATTGAGTAAATAGAAGTACCATCACAATAACTTGAACCTAACCGTTTTCAAGTCGGTGCTTAGACTTAAATGCTGTAGATTAGCGCCGAGCTCAGGAGAGCGGTTTCTTGTCGAACTGGGGTTCTATTCTACCAGTTTTCTATCCAACTAAAGGCGTTCTCTTGACGAGGATGGGCTGGTCGCTAAAGATAGCAAACATTACCACATATAATTGTCAGCGAGCTGTCCAACGTCATTTTGAGCGATGGAAAGAAGTGCCAGCCCACTGAAAACGACGGGTAGAGTCCGCTGACCTGTTAGCAGGCACCACGCAAATATTGACAACTGGACTTGGCAAAAGAAGTCGAGGAGGTCTGAGAACGACTATACCCCTGACCCAGTCGCAACCGCGGTTCAACCGAAAGTGCTTGAAAAAGTGTTTGTTTTTTTTTCTATTGGGAACTTCAACTAATCGATCAAGACTGATTTTGGTTGAAACGGTCGATCCCAAGAGAACACGACTCTAGTGCAACCTGAAACTGGTGCAAACGAAAGAAACGAGGAAATTGAAATAAAAATAAATACAATGTATTTCGTGATATGGTTCCTTGAAGAACTGATCTACTCAGGCTCTCTAACGACATTTCTCATGTGTAGTATCGACACCAACTGTGCGGAGAAAAGAGGCAAATGTTATTGCTCCTCCGGGAGTAAGAATTCTCTGTTGGTCGTTTCCCTAACTGCCAGTCTTACCAGATTTTTATTTAGTGGAATACACGAAAAGGTCGTCATCACGTAAGCTTTGATGTTCGTTGTAGTATTGTGCGAATCAATCAACGGCCTTCTTCTCCTCTTTTGCTTTGCGAAACACGAAAGAGGAGAGAGATTTTATAAGATAGAGTAAACAGAATCCAAAGTTTGGCTCTGACGCTGAGTTCAGCTAACACCGGCTATCGTAAGGAATTCCGCTTACCTTAAAAACTCACTAAATGCCAAATCTCAGGCTTTCGGTCCTTACCCATCAAGACGCAGAATCACAGTTTCTTTATAAATACTCAATCTTTAAATCGCGCCTTGTCCTCCTGAGTTTCGCTAGCGGCTTTTTTTTTTTAATTAAAAGATAATAGATGTTTTCTATCTGCGACACAAACAAGCACCGCTGTGAAAAAAACGACCTTTTAAGGGACATAACGTCGACCAGCGGAAATTCTAAAAGCTCTTCCCACAAATCACGATCTTGACAAAATGGGAAATATGACAGCATCTGACACCCACTTCAGCTATTAATCACAGTTTGTCGTAAAGAAACGTGATCGCAAAATTAAAACCAGGAATCAACTGGTCACTGATCAAGAATTGAAATTTACAATGCACTATCCAAAAGCGTCAAAAGGATAACCGACATGTTAATCTATCATATTCTCCTCATACCTTCAGAGGTTTATAACCGTTGACGATACAAGGAAAAACAGCAATCGAACCGTGTATGAACTTCAGCTGACACTCCCGGGAAGGGGTGGGGGGGGGGGGGGGG
>BLFK01000980.1:605799-635751 GCA_014634185.1 Astreopora myriophthalma | reverse complement strand
GGGGGGGGGGGGGGGGGGGGGGGGGGGGAGGACTCGCACATGAAAGGGACGAGGGTGCTCGTTGGAAATTTTGAATAAAACCCGGCCCTAAGGGAGATCACTTTGGGTGTGGCCCAAGCTTTTCTTGACCCTAAAAGAAACCATTTTGTTTATATTACATAAATACATTTTTATTTTTCTTCGCGTGCAACTCTAATCGAGATCGGCTAAATGTAATAGCGTTTTGCCCATATCACCCTAAGTGAGACCAAGCTCCGAAATTTACACCCCTAAGTGAGACCACGAGCATCCCGGCCCTTTCATATGCGAGTTCCCCCTCCCCCCCACCCACGCGCCATGGCTTTTGACAGAGATCAATGTGCACTTTCAAGCCACGCATAGCACTTAACTGACAGTTAAAAGGCAGACATGCTGCGTGAGTGATTGCATCGCGTTTCTATTTCGCTAATAAAAAAGAAAACACATCCTTGCGAATAAGCTCTTGATGTCTTTTCTCCGAGGCTTGACTAAGAGTACCTTAATCCTTTGCAACCAAAACGCTTGTCATAATCAGAAAAACTGCCGCTTCATAGACTAGGGTAGTGACAAAAGGGGAATATAATTATCTCCCGTTTTCCGTCGGATTTTTACTGCGAATCCGGCGCGTTAGTTGTTCTCTACTCCCTGCCTCTTGAAGCTACCGGTTCATGTACTTTTGTTTTCCTCCCGCGATCCCCTATTGCCCCTGGGATTCACCCCCCCTCCCACTTTTTAGTTCCCAGCCTCTAAGTCGTTTTTGCGCGAAACAGACCCACCAAATTAATAAATGACGACAAAGAATTTACTCGGTCAGCATTAGATAACACGGGGGTGAAGACGTTTACTGCAACCGCATTGATGACAATCCACACAAAACCCCTAACCCTAACCCTAACCGCTGGTCACCGAATCTACCTCACCCGATGTTGTTTAATGCTAACCGAAATTACTCTTTTCTCTTGGTGCTAAGCAGCCTCGCCAGCCTGGTTAGCATGTGCAAGAGAATCTAATTAGCGCAAAGATAACAGAATAATTTATTGGCTGCTATTCTATGAATTCGGTCCATTGATCAGCTTCATTCGTTGCTGCTTGGTTCAGGTCTGGAAATTCGACAGAGAGAGAGAGAGAGAGAGAGAGAGAGAGAGAGAGAGGGAGGGGGGAAGAAGGAAAACAAGCAAGGATATCTCTATGAAATATTTGGGGAGGGGGGTATTTCTTCCGATCGGGAAGGCTAGTAAGCCATCGTTTGCTTCAGCCGAACGGCGCTGCGGTGCGCGATCCTTGTGATACGACCAGCGTATTAAGACCAGATCATCTTACTTTAACACAAGGCTTGAATGAAAAGTACCATACGCAAGCAGCAGGGCTCCTGACGCAAGATTTCAACTGTTCACTCTGATTACGTAACAAGCAATGACCTCATTTCACGAGCTATGCGAATACAACAGTTGCCACGTGATGTTTTTTTTTCTTTCAGTCTTCTTTGTTACAATAGACCATGAGGGGAAGAGGCCCGAGAAGAGATAACTGTTTCACTTGATAGTTTGAGAACAACTTGCCCTCGTTATACACTGCAGGGATGGCGCAGTGGTGCGATCACTCGCCTCCCACCAAAGGGCCTTTGTCAAGCTGCAGCCAGGTTGGCAAGGAACAATAAATCTTGTACTCCAAGCCTCGAGTTGATGAGTTTGGGAGCAAGTTTCGGCGGGAAAAAACAAAAGGTTTCAGTCTCTCGTGACTCAAAATGACGGCCTGTGATAAAGGCGCATGAGATTCCCGGTTCGATTCCCGCTTTCGAAGTAGTCATGTGTGGGTTGACTCTATTCTGCACCGAGAGGGTTTCCTCCGGATACTCCAGTCTTTCCCACTACTCAAAAACTCCAAATTCGATCTGGAACGCACGGACACGTCTGAATCAGTTCTTGTGAGCTCCTCAGGCGGTGCTCCGTGGGTAAACAAATTTATACATCCTTTTTCAATTTTTGCATTTACACTTACAACAATTTATCATACACGTTGTACAACATGGACAAAGTACCTTATAATCCAGGAAAGGCAAAAATAGAGGGTAAAAGAACAACCATCCCCGTGCTCACGTTCACAACGACAAACCTCGATTTTGGCAATTTCACAATGTCATTTTGCAGACGACGGCAAGGAAAAGTACCCACGTGCAGCACGATTGTTGTTCCTCATTAAACTTGTTTTGTGGCGTTCGCGTTGCCGTCGCCATTGCTTTTATTCGCTACTCCCAATTTTATAAGTTACAACCGTTCAAGCTCGGCAAGGACGTAGGATATAAATTGCTTTAAAAGCAAATAACAATTAACAAATGTTGTGGCAAATAAACAGCTGCTGTTATATATAGCTGTTATGTTACTCACAGTTTTGGTAGTGAAAGCCTGTTACCGCCTTCAAACGTCAAAGCTGTTTTCCCGTATCCTCAAGATCTGGACGACTATTGTTCTTCCTTGAGAAAAAAAAAGCAGTTAATAGGGTCGAAGATATTTTTCTTTGCTGTGATGATACATGGCGTAACCTGACAATTACTCAACTAGCGATTGACGAACCGACGGCAGAAGAGGACGAAATTCGTTTCCCACCAATAAACACCTTTAAAATCACGCAGAGTGCTCAATTTCTCGCAATTTTCAGCACGTTAATTTGAACACACCTGCAATTTAGAATGATGGACTGCTGTTGATCGGGAAAAAGAGCAAGGTAATTACTAAATCTCTTGATAGAGTCAGCTGCCGTGCTCCGACACTTTAAGCTGACACCATGGATACCAGGTCCATTTTGACTTGGCTTAGTTCCCGTGGGATTAGTTCCTGTGGTGAACAAAGCGAAGCATCTCACGCCGGACGGTTCTACACTGATGACAGACTGGCCAAGACAAACAAAGAATTGACTGGCGCTTTACTCAGGGCATATATGGCCACCAGATTTCTTAGACCAGCAAAAACGTATTTCACGAAATCCACTATGTAAAGTGTATAGTCTTCATCACAATAGCCTGTATTTAGATGGCGTTGTTTTGTTGTTATAAACATGAGCAGGCTTTTGTTACGTGCATTCGTAATTCAAAGGCGTGTGATGCGTTGAAAGGAAATTATGAGCTGGTAAATAAGAGTCTCCTGTGGCTTAAAACCATTCTTAAAGAAGTCACACACTGGCCAATGAAATTTGAGAAGAACACTGTCAACTTGAGGAAACGTCCTCCTCCGTTTTTCGACTTCTATAACTAAAGAAGAGTTTCAAACTATACAAAAATACGAAGGGATCCAAATCTATTATCATGCGAAAACTCAAGAATTTTCGGCGATTAACATGTAATGTCTTTTAACGTCCAGGCAATGACGTCAAACTCACCCATAAATCCTTCACGTGCATGCACGAAATTAGCCTTAAGCAAGAAACAAAAAGAAACGCGACTAGAAAATAAATCTGTATATATGCACACGACTAGCTTTATTGTAAAAGAAGATAACCAACAGATTTTGGTAGTCATTTTCTTGAAGGACAAAAGGAACAATTTTAACGAAGTAATATGCAGATCACGGTAACTTTTCTGAACGACATGACGCCTGTAAAGTTTCAGTAGCAAATGGGAGGTTCATTGCCCTTTGTGGGATGTCTTTTTGCTGCATTTCCAGTAGATGTTGAGGTTCAAAGTACAAAGTACAAATTGGAATGGCAAGGATGGAACGAACACAGATCATGATTTTAAAACAACACCTATACTTCTGTCATCTTCTTCACTGTCGATCGGTTTCAATTGTGGTATTGCGTGCATGCGTTTCCCCGGAAAACCACCCATTACAAAGTCGCTATTTACAAACTATTAAACTGACAGTTGAACTGACAAGAAACTTGCAGTTGATGTACGTACGTGTAAATGGTAAATTTCTATAGTTACAACAGCTACAAAAAACATCATGAATAAGCACTAAAGTCAAGTTAGATGATGTTCCTAAGAAGTGGCAAGCACGCAAGATTGGGAATTAACACTATTTTCCTTTGAATTTGATAAGCCACCTCGGAGTTGACTTAACCCTCTTTTTCAACTGGAGTCCAACCGCGACTTTCATATCAATGAAAACTGACACACTTGGAATCGCTTATGAAAAAGAGGCTGAAGGTGACCTCGTTAAACGGTGTTTGGGAAAGAGTTTGTTGGTGTATACAATACTCTTTCAAAGGTTCTACAATCTGATGGTTTGGGCGGATCGATTACCCTGGAATTTACTTCAGCCAGTTGTCACAGCGAAATGCAGTGAATGGTATAGTGCACTTGTAATGTTATGATCGCCACGCGGCTGTCATCGTCCATTTGCATCGACATGCATTTATCCACCTTTCATTCTTTTTTGATCGAAGGCAGGAGTTGTCATTCGACGGCATCTCGTTTTTTATCGCTACACGTTGAAATGGAACATTTTCTTTTACTTCTGTGCTTTCTCTATCTCATCTATCAACGAGATGCCCGTCCTGTGCACAAGTGCTGTTGACTAGTGTAATTAGACCACCTAGGTAATCCTCCCTTGGTAAATTAGCTAGGGTTTTAATTTGCCTACGTAGGGTTACACGAAGCAGTGGAATTCATGGTGGTAAATTTTACAGCTGAGTGATTTTCGCACACTTCACCTGCAAAGTAGAAAGTCGAGTACTAGCTGTTCACGCACAGCACGTGCAGTCACAGGGAACCCAGACAATGTGTATGTTTTGTATGAGAATACTCTGAGAAAGACGAACCTCATGATATGCTCATACAAATCCTTTAATTAAAACACACAGATTGTCTGGACCCTGTGATGAGGTGTCGAAATCTCGCCTTCTCATTGGTTGGTTTAACAGGGGAAACGAAACGACCCTTCCATCCAGCTAGGGTTTTGCTCGGGCAATTTCCTATTGTTGTCGGTCACTTAACAATAAACCTTGACAAGGGTAAAATTCCCCGAGGTAAAATCGGTTACGCGTAAAAACGCACAATTTTACTTCGGTAAACCTTACATTTAACTTGGGAAATTGCCTCGTGTAACCACGGCTAATGGTAGCAAGTAAGAAATTAAAAACAGTTAACAAAACTTGAATTTCGAGCTAAACGGCCCTCGTTTCATTCCAACCCCGATTTTTTTTTTTTTTTTTTTTTTTGAGGGAGGGGGGGGGAGGAAGAAAGAGAAGGAGGGAGAGGGGGTATTTACAATTTGCCACAAAAACAGCGAAGCTTTCTGTTGGAACGCAAACAGTAAGGGCCCATTTGATTCAGCGACACGTTCGAGCATTTATAACCCAACCGAGTAACGCACACTCGTGTGTGCAAGATAAAGTATGATACGGTTGACATGTTTACCAGCTATTTTATTTTATCTCTATGTTACGGTTCCAAGCCCCTCTGGCCACGAGTTCATGGCCACTAAGCACTTCTGGCCAGGTCAGCATTACATAACACACGGGTGAAGTAGTTTTCTGCACCCGCGATGATGACAAACCATGCAAACAAAATCACTGAATCTACCTCACCCGCTGTTATTTAACGCTAACCTTCTGGCCACAGGAAAGAGCAAAGCTTGGCCCTTTGCAGCACAGCACAGCTGCAAAGAACAGTGATGTCCTTTCACAACACTGAGTTCGCGCTGCCTTGTTACCAGTTGCTCGATCGTTACACAAAAAAGGGCGGCAAACTATCTAGTGCTACAAGTCAGCCGTATCCGAAGATCGCAAGCTCGTTAAGTCAAAGGATCTTTCACTTTTTCGGTTGATTGAAAACACCGTATTTCAAATCAGTTCTAATCCACAAACAATCTTAAAAATAACAATAATAACAATGTCTGTTTTATGTATTTCCAATAAAGAGCGGAATTTTGGATTCAGTCATAAGGCTTGCTTGTCCACGTTTCATTTCGATGTTACAAGAGATTTGGTTCATGCTTTTACCTGTGCGTCTATCGAGTTCTGGACGCGCAGGACAAGTTTGGAGAACAACGTGACTCGAGAACCTGTGCCTGAAAAAGACTTCCCATGTGCAAGGTAACACAATAAACGCGGACGCCAAGCGTCAACCACTTCTTAAATAATCCTGCTGTTTCCTTTTATTTCATTTTTGTTGTTTAGTTCAACTGAAAATAACTGACCTATATAGCGACCGGCGACCTTTAACGTTAGTCATCAAATTGACTCCGGCATTCACTGTTTGCACCACTGGTACCAAAAGAAACACTGCTGGAAATCTCCCACAGCCAGATAAGTGGCCACTCCAAAGAATACCATAATATTCAACAAGCAGGTTAAGGGTGCTTACCATTTGTTAGGAAATTCTGGTTGGGGAGTGATCGTTGCATAATGGTGAGCGACTTTCCAAATGTACCGATCAACCTGGCGAAATTTGCACTTACCAATAAATTCTTTTGTTTTCAAACCCCTAAACCGCTGTAAGGTCAATAAAAAGGGCCTGCAAACGGACGTTTCGTAAAATAGTAAAGGATTTTCTGACTACCTGTTCCGAATGGGAAGAAAGGGTTACCTCTGGAGATAACCCGAAATTTCCGAAGGGATTTCGAAAACTGTTGCTGCACCATTTAGCGGTAGTCTTCATTCCTCCTTTATCATAAAAAGTCACGTGTGGCTTTACAAATTTATTGTTTCTTAGGCGGTAATAACTCGCAAAATACATAGGAGCTATCCTCAGTAAATATTTTCCAGAGCTTGCTGTCGCGGTCCTTTATTACCTTGGATATTACATACATATTACTCGTACAACAAAAGCGGTATTGCCTCTGATAGGCCGCTCCACAATGAATTACACATCCCGTATAAAAACAAGGAAATAATCAATGAATCGAACAGCTGCAACCATTTGAGTATTTCCCGAGAATTCTGGAATTTTTTGTCATATGGTAAGCACCCTAAGACTCGCATTCGATGGATGCGCAAATTAGTATTTCCGTTCTGATTGGCACGCGGGAATTTAGATGTGCCACGTGCTGTCCGTGCATCAGTATAGTACTCGCAATTTACATGCGCTCCTGAACTAAGGGTGCTTTCGATTGGGAAATCCGGATTTCGATCTTAAAATCCGAACCTTCGGATTTCCAGTTGAACACAAAATCCGAAAACGGATTTCACGACGGATTTTGTTAATTGAAATCCATGTCGGGGAAGGATTTCAATCAGTGAAATCCGCGACGAAATCCGTTTCCGGATTTTGTGTTCGATTGGAAATCCAAAAGATCCGGATTTTAAGATCTAAATCCGGATTTCCCAATCGAAAGCACCCTAAAAATGGACGTAAACATGCAATTATCGTCTACCCAAACAATCTTATAATACCACACTCGTGTGGTATTCTACAATTGTTTTAGTATATCATGGTATTTTTTTGAAGTGGCCAAATTTTCTCTATTAAATGTTGGCCATCAAACATGCCACTTTCGAAACGTGCAAGAAGAAACGAACGGAGTCGAGGTTGAGGGGACAAATTTGCATTTTCCTCTGGAAGAACAAAGGAAAATGCAAATTTGTTCTTACACAATCAATTCTTTTGTTTTCAGTTGCGCAATTCGAAAGTGGCCTATTCCGGACCAGATGGCGCTGTTCACAAGACAACGATATTCAGAATGACATCGGTGAGGCGAGAGCTGGAATCAGTGCCTCGCCATACTCTAGTACCAACCATTTGTTCATAGAGTAAATAACTGATAGCTAACGCTGTCTAGGCCCACCAGTAAGTAATTGGTTGCTCTTTCTCAACTGTTACAAGTAATGAAGCCAAACAGAATCATTACATGGTGACCAACAATATTTTCTCAAGCTTAATAAACAACTGCTAAACTTCGGAGCGAAAAGACGAACTGAAGTACACCAGCTGGAATGAACACAGGTAAGAATTCAAAAAGTATTCGTTAAGCCCTTGTGCAGTCAACTTCAAATATTTTTCGCTCTTTCAATAAATCTCTTCACTTGCGGCCAACTAACTTTTTCCCCTTTTCTCCTCGAAATTTCGCTTTCAATGTGCCATGAAACTTAGCAAAACTAGCAGTCATTTGACACACCACAGGGCAAGTGAGAGGCATGGCTCTGTCCCTGAGATGAAGTCACAGACTGCTGAGTTGAAGTTCAGAAATTCTTGAAAAGAGGAACACAAAGCAGTTTGTGTTATCTTAGATATAGACCTTGTCCCTGAATAACCTGTAGATCGTGAGACAAATAACTGCCAGTTTTTGTTACCTTCACGTAATTTGGGTGGCACATTTTTCCCATTCCGGTTTAGGATTAATTGAATAACTGGAATTAGGTTTCGCAAAATAACCCTTTTTCCTGAAAACGAAATGGTTATTGCGGAGGAAACCTGAGAACTAACGACAGAAATGGTCTTAACAAGACCATGACATTTCGGCGACCGCGCACGATTTTCGCGCCAAAATTTCCCCAAAAGAACGCGTCTTCTGGGTATTCCAAGTAGAACGCATTCACTTTATACCTTCCATTTTGCTATTCGAAGTACAATAAACAGAATACTACTCCGTTCATTCTGAAAAGGGAATAAGTACTAACAGAACAGGTAAACCGAAAATTCATATACTCGTACCCTGGAATAGAACGAAAAGAATGAAGTGTTAAGTGAAATCTCGAGGAGAAAGGCCAAATAGGTCTTATCGCATTAAGAAGAAAATATTTTGAGGCTTGGTAGACCTTAAATACAAAGCAATTTAGGTGGATACAAAGTAAACATATGTAGAAAGCTGAGATAATTTAATCTTACTCGCAGTGAAAGAAGCGCGAGAAGGCGCGAAAAATATCAGGCTCGGTAGTATATATCATTAGCTACACGCGTAGATATCTACACAAAAATCAAAGAGCGCGATAGAGCAGCTTTCACTTGGGTGTGGTAAAACCAAAGTCAAAGTAACTACTCTGGCCAATCAGAGTGGGTACAAATGTTGCCGCAGGAAAACGCGTGCGGAGAGTCACAATTGCAGGAGATCACTTGGCTAATCTGATCAATAAACGTTCTATTGCTGGAAGAACCAAGAAACTGCAAAACAACTATCGACTATCGACAAGCTCCAGAGACAATACACAGCGCATATAATTTTTTGCTACAGCCAAGACAAAAGCATTTATACCACTCATTTGTAACCTGTAAATATAACGCAAAACGTTAATTGAAAGAATGATTACTCGTAACACACATTGCACAGCTGTCTTATGTCTGAAAAGGTTTGATCAACTCTCCGAGGGTCTTAAGTCAATAAACAGCGAAACTGCGAGCTCATTGTAAAAGGACAATTTTTTTCTTACACGACGCTGTTATGGAATACCGATGTCTGAGAAAGTCTCTCTGAGAAATTTACGATAAATGTCAAAATGCGCGAAAACGATGCTACAACAATTTACCAACGGACATGAAAATGCAAATAATACAAGTGTGTTAATAGAGGTGCTGTAATTAATTATCGTTAAAGCGCAGTTCATTCTTGTGCACATTTTTCAAATTACCCTGTGTTTTTGTTTTCGTCTGATATTTTCAGTTTCTTTTCTGTTTTTGTTTTTTGTATCTTTTTTCTTTTTTTGGCTTTGTTTTTGTTTTGTTTTTGGTATTGGAGATAGCAAAGGAAGTTACCTGTATAAATAACGGCGTTAAAGCTGTTTAAAAGCTTTTTCAATGACGCGCCAATCCCAGCGAACGAATCAAACAAAGAGGCACATAAAAATGCAGCAATCTCAAAGGTGCAGAGGAACATTGCCCCAAGAGGTGGGCTGCGATGCAGTTGTGGTTCAAGGAGGCAAGAAGAGTAAGGCCATTGATTGAAGTTCGAGAATATACATCTGTGTGTTTTGTTGTTGTTGTTGTTTAATAGTACTGCAAAATACCTCTCAATAATTAAAAGTTCAAACGCAAAAATGAATGCTGGCGATGGAAAAGCCCTGAGTCGATTGGAAAAAGCAAAAGTACGCCAGTAGAGAATTAGGTAAGTGGAAGAGAACAGCAAGCAATGTGAAGGATATCAAAGGTTTTTCGAAGAAACAGTCCAGAAGCAATATTAATATGGGAACAAACCATCTCCATGGAGCAAGACGCGACCGAATTTCTTCACATGTCCTCCGACGAATCGCGTAGTTAGTCAGACAACCTCATGAAAACCTTCCCTCCTCCTCGAGATTTATCACTTAACTGATCATGACTTTGTAGAATTCTTCCCCGGGCATTTAGAAACAAGTAAGCAGCTAAAACAAAGCAGTAATGTAACGTGTGAATATATCTTGCAGACAACAAATAAAAGTGACTTCGCATAAGACCACTGCGCATGCCCCGACCTGGACATCCGAAAAAATTTCCGCTTGTGTGTTATATAACACCAGAACAGTCTCAAATTGTCGGCTAAGGCTCACCAGCAAAGGATGTATGTGACGTGAGCCCCGACGCCCCGAAAATGTGCGGAGAAACCGGGCATTGAGGGGATTCCCTTGGCGTAAACAATATTGAAAACCCTACCGGAAAGAATAGACTACACCAGCTGGGGTGACCCCTTGACACGACCTCGCAACACACAACATTAACAACAATGTACTAAAATTAACTGACGTTTTATTATTGCTAAATTGACTCAATGCTGAAATTACGTCTCTAAAAGTAAGTCTTTATTCTCAAATAACGTTAACTGTCGGAGACAACTTTTAACTTAAGGATAACACTGAACATCAATGCACGCTTCATATTTACAAAGACTTTCATCCAAACCAAGCTATGCCCTAAATATTTACGATTTCACAGCTCAGTTCATTCAAATACCGAACCTTGACAACCAGCCACTTAAACACTCACCAACTCCACGCCCCTCTTCAAACCATTCCGCTGAAATCTTTCTTTGGACCAACTCTCGTTCTTTGACTTCAATTGTCTTGCTAGTCAAGGCGCTCTGGTTCTTTTGTCTTTCGCACTTTTATAGAGCTCTGATCCAATCTACAATTCTTCAGTTATATGCTACCCACCAACAAGTACGTTTTGCCGTTGACGTTTGCCTGGCTACCAGAAGTCAACAGGAATTACTACAATCTACAATTCAACTACAATCCTAGAAAACGAAGAACCTTCGTGATACCAATTTCGAACACAAATCGATTTTCAAACTCCTTCACAGTCGCGAGTTGAAGAGAATACAATAGATGATTTATGTACATTTTTTATTTTTGTGTAATTGTACGTTTTTGGATATTTACACTACATATTTTACTCTTTACGCAATTATACCTTTCCATTTTTACGAATTTTATATTTATATATTTTTTTCAGTTACCCCATTCAGTATTGTCATTAATGTAACGTAACTCCAACAACCGATCTATCGATCGATCGATCCATCTAGTGACTTCCTAGCAGTGTAGTTCTCTCCGCCCTCAGGCGCTTCAATCCGTCTCCTCAGAAACTTTTCGTTCGGCTTCCTTTCACTTAACGTACAAACTTGTTTAGACGCGGTACCTTACATTCCTACATTTATAATACTATGAATTTACGGCTTTTTGTTACAGGCTCTAATTGCAATACGACTTTAATTCAATTCAATTTTATTTATTAAGCGACAAAAAAAAGGGGAAAACGGCCGCTACCCACAGATAGCATAGTCGAGGCAGTAGCGACAGGAGAGAAAAAGTTATCATGACGACTTGTCAAATGCTAGTCTATGTAATACACTGAGATGACTAATTAACACTAGATAATTAACACTAAAATTTTAACTAAACACTAATGCAGAAAAAAAAGCAAACTAAGCTTAATTACAAGTGAAAAAACAGCAAATTTCCTGACAAAGTTGTACGTATGTAGGTATGTATGTATGCATGCATTTCATTCTTTCATTTAGTACAAATAAAGTACATTACTCTCTATCTAGTTATGAAGGGTTTTTGACTACTTTTATCTTGCCTCGTGTAACGGACACAGATGTTGTCCGGAAAATGTTGTTTAAAAAAGACACGTCGGCCTCAAATGCAAGCAGCTGTGACTGATACCCAAAGACAAATTGCACAGATACTCGCAGCTGTGAACGGTGGATAAATTAGTGAGAAATCTAGGCAACTCTCACAAAGCTCCTTGACTTCAATCCAAGCCGACCGGAAAAGAGAAAATACGTACGAAGTGTCACCCAAAATGGTGAGGTCCTCGGTCTTTCTGGTCGCCATCTTGACAATCTTGGTCGTGACAGTGGGCACACAGGCCGGAAGCGCTGCATGCGGAAGCCTGAGTAGGGGAAAGAGGATCAACAGGTGCCGCAAACTGTTCCAGAGGAGCCAAGACAGAGCTCTCCCTGAGAAGGACGGTATGGAGACGGAACGCAAGAATCACCGCTACGCCCAATGGATAGGGCAGCCTCAAATGACATAAATTGCCCGTGATACAACCACCTTTTTCCTCCCTTCTTTTCTAACTGTCAAGCTGTTTTGCCGTTGCCGTAAGCCATGTTGTTGCGGACTGGATAGCCAGGAAGATGAAAGGAGAGATGAACAGAAATGAAGAAATTCTTGGAGGATATTTAACAACACAGGGCCACCAATACGTAGCTAACGAACAGTTTTATTGTAATTAAGTAAACAGTTGTTTTAGTAACGCACAATGTGCCGATAAGATGTTAAATTGTGTTCTTCAACATATTTCTGTCTTCCATGAGAAATGCCGCCAAATAAAGTGACTAAATTGGAAGAAAAGACTCTACCCAGCAAAACTTAATAAGTAACTTAAGCCATAATCACAGCGATGGAGGTGTTCTCAGCTCTAACAAAACTTTTCCGGATAAGAAAACAAAAACGGGTGAAAAGAAAAAGATTTTATTAGGGTGGTTAACTGGGGCGGATCCAGAATCTAGTTACGGGAGAATTCTTCGCTGGAGACGCACCCCTCTGCAGAGGTTCGGGCCATGCTTTGAAATTTAGGTCCATGAAAACGTAAATTTTCAGCGTTTGGAACAATGATTGGAGGTTGTTTAATCTCTGAAACCATTTCTAATTTGAGTTATTTTAAACAAGGACAAGGCTTAAGTACTTTTTCAAGATAACATATAGTGTTTGTTAGCGATGTGTTTTCCACTTAATTTCCTCGCCAGAAACCGCAGGTATTTACGCGTTTTTTGTTTTGTTTTGTTTTTAATTTCGGTTTAGGGGGCTCGATCGAACCACCCACGTCAAGTCCAGCAAATGAATCATCTTCAAAACGAGCGGGGCACCATGCAGGAACGAAAAAATAAGCTTGTCACCAGAACTGAGCCAAGCCATGGTATAAGCTCGATTGTTTGAGAGATTTTTCTTCTCTTTTTTTCTTTAAGAGCCCACAAAGTCACACAATCTGTTAAATACTTGGAGGCTCTTTCAGGTGGACAGTGGTAGGCTTCACTTTTCAGCCTAACTGAACCCAACCAATTTTAACAATCGCACATCGCACCATTGTCGACAACAACATGCCGTGGAGTTCTTGTCGCAACTCCAAACTGTGCAAAGTTCAATCACTGCTAAGTGCATTTACTGACAAACTTCCGCAGCAAAATTAGAATATAAAAACATGTGTTGGGGAAGCAGGGTTGGCGCAGGGGTGTTCCTCAAAAACCAACAATTGATTAGATCTGGTTTGATTTGATTTGAAGTCTCCCCAATACGTAGAGCACACTTGCGCTCGAGATTTGAATAACGTTGTTATCATTGTTTAAGTCTCCTCGAAGCCCCTTATTTGGGATTGCTAAACGGCTGTGTAGACTACTGTTGTTTGGAAACGGCTGCGAAGTAGGCTACTGTTGTTTGGATTTCAGCGAAGAGCAACCCTTATACTAAACTAGACCATTTTGACAGTGGACACTGATGTGTTGGAGCATGGCAAAGCTATCGCAGGCTATTCTTTTCAAGTTTCAATCTGTGCCAACTTGCCAACCGATCCAAAAAAGGAGGAGCGTGGTTAACGTCATTGTTTACAATTTGAAAATTTGAATTACCTCAACAGACTGAAAACACAGTTTGAAAGAGCAAGTCTCAGATGTAAGTGTACGACGAGGGTTGTATGAGATATGGTGCTACGAGCATAGATAACAGGCCACGATGGCCAAGAGAAGGTTGGAAACCGACTCTTTGCTCCCACTGGCAAAGTGATGCTGATGCTACTAATGGTAATGAGACACTGCCCCTCAAGTTTGCACTCTTTTCGTCCTCGTCGTTTAACGGCGGGGCAGTTGGGGATTTCGGTTTCACCGCGATCAGGTTTGATGGAAATAGATAGAGCAAAGGTCGAAATTTCGCGTTATCAAAAATGCTCGAAAACGAAGCCATACCAGGGATTTTGCTTGCGTGCTCACTTTCGTTCTTGACGGCGCACCGAAAGCGACGATGCGAAAACAAAACTCTCGTAAGTTTTGAGATGTGAGAATGCGGCGACCCTTTTCTCTACCGTTAACTTCTTAACTCTTTTTACTTATTTTGCAATTGGGACCGGGTATATGGATAATGCGAGATTCAATCTCTATCATAATTGACGTTTTCTGGACAGTATCTAGCGAGTGAAAGTAACATATTTTACTTGATACCTATTATCATCTTGAAAATATGGCTAAAACAGCTTAAGTTTGCCCTCTTAACGGCGCGGCAGAAGGGGATTTCGGTGTCACGGTGATTAGGTTTGATAAAAATAGATAGAGCAAAGGTCCAAAATTCGTGCTTTCAAAAATGCTCAGTGGTAGAGCATCCAAACTAGTAATTTCTTCTCCTGAAGTAGAATTCCACCATTTCGACGTTTCAGTCCTTGCAGTATGCAGCACCAGACCGTAGTTGAATGGCCTCCATGAGTCTCCTGCAGTTCAGTGGTACAGCATCCGAACTAGTAATCGGAAGGTCACAGCTCATCGGTAGAGCATCCGAACTAGAAATCCGAAGGTCATAGCTCATCGGTTGAGCATGCGAACTAGTAATCGGAAAGTCATAGCTCATCGGTAGAGCATCCGAACTAGAAATCCGAAGGTCATAGCTCATCGGTAGAACATCCGAACTAGTAATCCGAAGGTCATAGCTCATCGGTAGAACATCCGAACTAGTAATCCGAAGGTCATAGCTCATCGGTAGAGCATCCGAACTAGTAATCGGAAAGTCATCGAAAGTTTCGACTATCGCGTTGAAAATGTTATAAAACAATTGGTTCATGCATCAGCTGTGCGTTCATTGGGATATGAAGCACGCGGGAAGTTTGGAGAGCACGAAAGATGCCGCTTCGCCTCGAGCAACTCTCACGCGTCTTTCGTGCTCTCCAAACATGAACGCGAACCAACTGTTAATTGGCACCCGAAACGTCCTTGAGAAAAGAGCTTGTTGAGAAGGCGAATTTTTCAATCTTCAATCTGCACCTTTAGTTGATGTAATTGCCCTTAGCAACGCAAATACAGCAATGGACTCAAACATATTGACATAATGAAAGAAATCTACAATCTCTGAGCATGCGGTGCCTCTTCAGCATGCCCATAAGCGTACAAATTGATGTTAGAGCGGAGGACTAGAGAGGGAAATCCACATTAAAGCATTTCTTTTGTTGAGAATTTGTTCTTCACAAATCCGTTTTTAAAATTGTCTTTTTTTTTTTCCCGGTCAAATTATACTTCACGAAACACAAGCTGGCGTATTCTCGTCACCAGAGCCACAAAGGTTTTTAAATCACTGGTGACACGTGGGCCCTGAAAATGAGGATATCGCGGGCTGAGCTAATTTCACTAATGCGCATGCTATTTAATTTCGAGTACTTTTTCCAGATACGCGCGGAGGCGGTGACAAGTACTTAAAATCGCTTCGTGTTAAAAATAATATAAATGTTATTTTTCTTTTCCTTTTGAAAAAGATACGTCATACGGGACGTAACGTGTAACGCGGGACTGTCATACGAAAAGTTAGATTAAACGATAGATGCCCATGTTGGGTTTCTCAAAAACCACTTAATGAAGATGTGAAACAGTTCGCAACACTTTCCTTTTTTGTCGGGGTAGGGGGGGGGGGAATTCGGAAACGTTTCAACCATGGAGGCAGCTTCAAACAGAGCACAACAAATAAAATAAAGTCGTTCTCACGTGGCCATCTCTCCTATTTTCCGTTTAACGTAAACAAGATGCAAACATCCTCTACATGAATGAGAAAAAACGCTGTTGTAACAAGAAGATCTTCTCACCTTTTGTAGTTTTTTCAGAGCATCAAGGATTTCCACGAGGTTATCGTAAATATCCTTGACGAAGATACTTTTTGGACGCCTGCACGGTGATAATAATTTGGATATAATTTTCCAGGAGACACAGATTCGTGTACCCTCCAGAGCCTGGATCAGTTTTGAATACAAGAAATGTACATTTATCGAGTCAAGAGAACGAGGTTAGGAAATTTACCAAAATAACCATACGTCCAAACCAATCGAATAGTTCACCATCTCCATGACTTACCATAGTTTACTTTCCACATCCTTCTTTTAATTGAGTGTAATTGTTCAATTCAGTTTTATTGCTCGTATGTTATTTCTTTGACTCGACGAGACACATCATTGATAAACATAGGCGCCGCTTAGACGACATAGGTTTGGATTCACGTGAGTTTTTATAATAGAGCACGCGCCCATTAAATTAAAGTTTTCAAATATGAAGTGATAAAAGTACAGTTACGATAAACTATTGATCTTCCACAATAAGTTATTTACGTAGAATGCGACAATCTTCTTTTTTAATCTCAACCCACATGGTATGTTGACAAAGGCAAATGCTCATATGCTAGACTTCACAGAAGTGTCCGTTGCATTCGTTTAGTCAGGGTTCCACTAGAAAATAATCTCGACACTTGTACAGTAACTTATTTACCTAGAATGCAACAATCTCTTTATTTAATCTCAATTCAATTCTCGAACAATGTATATTAACAAAGGATAATGCTGATATGCTAGAGTTCAACGAAGTGTTCGTTGTCGTTTAATAGGAGTTCAGCAGTAAAATAACTTAACATTTCCAAGGCGTGACGGTTGCAACCGTAATGTAATCCAATATCAAATGGCGGCTGACGGCTGCCAACCCGTTCTTTTTAAAATTCTCGACACGAAAAAGTTCAACTAAGCAGTTTTCGAAAATTTGCTTTCATTATTTCTGAGAAAATATGAAATAAACACAAACGAGATGAAATGAAATGTAAATCAAAAAGAAGCGAAATCAAAATAGAACCTCTTGTAACCGCGCTCGGTCATTACCATAATGCCTTGCGTGGCTAAGGCACGACTTAGCCTACTACGAAATTCTACAGTTGTACGAGAAAGCGACCAAACTCGCTGTCATGACGGTTTAGCTATTGCTTATTCTACGATCACTTGATTAGTTTCGTATCCAATTTCAGTTGCAACCGAAGCAAATGCGTTTGCGCTGTTATGCCGATGATTTTCGGGATTCCATTCACAAACTCGCAGCAACTTCAACTGCTCTGAGGGATATCGCCTCGCGTCATAACAACGATTCACAAATTGCAATACACCTGGAGTTCTCAGGACCTAAGTTAATCGATTTAATCGGTCGCATGTCACGCAGCTTGAAATAAATAAACCACAGGCTGCTGTTTCTTAATAGTATAATTGTTTTATTGATCTCAAAACAGTAAAACAAAAAAAATCTTAGTAAAAGCAAATAGGGGGCGGGGAGCATCCTTCATGTAATTAAACTACCATGAACGTTTAGAGTTTTAATAAAAATAACTCGGTACATGTGTTTGAAAACATTTCAAAAATTGTTTATGTTTCAGAATTTCTGTATGGACTGAAAAGTGCGAGACTGTTGATAATGCCGCTTCACCTTGCACCCTGAAAAAATATCCCAAAGCGCAGGTGTTTTGGTGGCGTTTTTCCTTTCAGTCAGGGAACGTCCGCTCTCAAAACAAATTAGTGCTAAAGTGTTGGAAGTACTGCCTTATCTTATTTACTACATTTAGAAGAAAATGAACTGACCATCGCCTCTTGTCGATTTAAAGAAGAAAATAAGAAAAATCGTTTGGGTACGGGCGTGAAATAAGCATAAATTAAACACAAGCGTAAGCTTAAGCACAAGAAAAGGAACATTTCCCTTTCTTGTGATTGAGCTTGTTTCACAAGTGGGAACGGACGTGAAATAAGCAGAAGCAAAAGGACTTCTAAAATGAACAGTAGCTCGTATTTCGTCTGCCGTTACTGCGCCTGCGTATGCCTCATTTCCTTGTGCTTGTTTCACGTGTGGGAACGTCGCAAAGACATGCTTACGCTTATGCTTATGCGCGCTAGTGAAAACCAGCCTTTAGGGATGCCTCGATTGTTTTGCTTGTTTTTCGTTTTATTTTGTTGTTTTTTGTTTGTTTGTTTGTTTGTTTGTTTGTTTTTGGCGAAACAATCAAGCACCTCTAACGCGTCATAAGATCCAAAATGGCAGCGCCCAAGAAACTTAAAAGCGAAAATAGGCGATAATCAACTCTGATATTTTTATACTATATTTTCCTCTTTTTTTATTAATATATATATACTATATAAGCCAGTAATTCTGACGATTTAGGGCTCTGAAGGCTCAAGACTTGTCGCGAGCTGGACAAGAAGAAGAAAAACTTTATTTTAGTCTCGAGCGATTAAGTTAAAGTGTTTAGAGGTATGACTCTGACGAATAATCTGTCTGCTGAAATCACCCTTCCTTTGCGCTACGTCCCCGGTGTTGCGAGCAAAACAACATTTTCGAGAGAAACAGTTGAATCAACATAAAGCGCCAGCCTCGCGCGAAAGTCACATGACCTCAGATACCACAGACGGCCGGCGTCTATAAGCCGCTTACACTGTCGACCTATTTCCTCTCTTTCGGGGATCGTGTACATTGACCATCTGAAACACGACAAAATGAGCTCCTTTTAGATATTTCTGCATTGTGTTTCAAAACGATCCAGACCTGCCTCGTTCAAGGAGCATTCCGCTCAACCACACAGGTTCGGCAAATTTTGACGAACAGACCCTTTTACCGATGGTTGTGACTAAAATGTATCCGCCAAAATCAGATTGGACACTTATTACGAATACATAACAGAGAACGATGACTCCAAAATCAGGTTTTGGGTTCACTCGAAATCATATGAAGTGTGTCTTACGTACTTGACGCTTCAAAAGAAAGACTGATAAAACTCAAATATCGGTGCGTCGAACACGGGCTAGAAGCATACTGTCTGTTAACTATATCGCTGGTCTGGCCAGTCTGGCGACGTGACGTTGAAAAAATCGGAAAATTTTAAGGTACATATTGCCCTATAAGCTAGATTAGTCATCGCTCTCTGTCATGTATTCGTCATAGAGTGTCCAACCTGATTTTGGCGGATACACTTCAGTCACAACCTTTTACCGATACGGCGGCCATCTTGAACTCTACTGTTCTAAAAAATATATTATCGGATGCTCAGTGCGCGACGTGTATGCACTGATTTGCCCTCTAAGCATCCTATTATGTCCTTCACAAAACAATGGCATTCAAGATGGTCGCCGTATAGGTCAAAAGGTCTATTGTTTTCGTTTAGGTCACTTTGGGGTCTCGATAAAGTATAGGGTTTACACCTTGAACTGTCATGGACAACTCTATTGCTCTTTTGACGTACCTACGGAAATTTCCGAGATGTTATTTCACCCTGGGAAGATCGGTGACACCATTTTTTGTCGTTGTTGTTGTTTTTTGTTTTTGTATGGACAACAGCGATTGCACCGCGGGAAAAAATGACTAATGTAACCGCCATGTAAGCGCAACTATAGGTGGGTTTCATTTGACGCACTCTTCACACCTCAAAAGTTGAAAGTTACCCCATAAAAGCCATGATAACGAAATAAGGAGGAGTAGGTTGACTGTAGTTAATATGCGAAGTTTAATCGAAAACGCATGAAAGCTGCCTTCGCACGACGCATTTTAAAGTAGCAATACTTAAAAAGGTTCTTATGACTGCGTGGCAGAAGATGCCTCCCAAACATATCAGCGTCTGCAAATGCTGCACTTCAATTTTTCTCACCATTTTGCCCTCATTTTTTACATTTATTAGATACAATAATCTCTTTCAAACTGATCACGTTTTTTTCCTGGCAAGCAAACTTTTATTTTTCGTTAATTCGTGATAACGTGCTGGCCAAAGTCTGCCGACGTAACCAGAAATAGACCTACGGTCAGGTGCCATACATTTTATTACCACAATTCACAGATTCGTCACGAATACTGTCACGGTTCGTACTTTTTTTCAGAAACAAATTTCCAGGATTTTTCCAGGACTCCAAACCCTTCACTCTCAGGAGTGATCAGTCCTATAGTAATATCTGCTTACGATATTAGTACATTGTAAAACAGACAGGTGATCACAGTAAAGGAAAATATCGATTTCAACAGATTTCCAGGACTTTCCAGGATTTCCAAGGCCCGTGCGAACCCTGTACAGTGCGTTGTGTCGTTATCGGTATCTGTTCGCATTCTTGTAACTGCAGTATACGACGAAAACCCACTATGCATTTAAAAACCTTCACAACTCATTTCAAACAGATTTACTCACCTGTCATCTTCCTGGCTCCCGGCTTTCTTTCCTTCCCTTTCTTTGTCGTCTTCTGAAACAATTTCCCCTGAGCTTGCTTTTGCTTTTTCTATCGTATTATCATGACCATCGTCATTGTCACTAACACAGTCGGCATCACTGTCTTTACCTGAAAACAATAGCTCGAGGTATCAATCTTTGAGCCTTTTTCTTTTTTCCTTTTTTCGGTTTAAGTTCCTTTTCCACACGTCATTTACAATGGACTACTTTTAATACACTGCTTTTAACTCACATGGCGCACTCTGAGGGGTTTTTAAGAGTGCGTCTTCAGCGCAAACCAAATTAACAGCCTTGTCCGGGAACAAAAGAAGACAACTATCAAACGAGCAATTGAAATGAAAGCAAATACACGAAGCTGGGTCCAGGGGCAGGAAAACGAAGTATCGCAACCAATAGGATTATAGTATTCCCAGCCGTGAGGCGCTGGTAGACTATCAGCCGATGCAAACCCCAAGTTCCCTGCCCTAAAACCTCTTACGAGGGCCATAAATCAGGTGGTAAAGAAAAACAAGATGTAGTAACTTACAGAACAAGCCGAGAAAACTTAAGGTCAACAAGACGTTTAATTATTACAACTCCTGGTGATCCAATTGAGCGGGACTTTAGCACAAGCAGGGCAAAAAGCGCTCAGTGACCAAGAAGTCCGTCATATAAGACACAACCAGATTGTACATTGTACCAATCGTAAATCGTACCTATGGCATCGAATCACATCCAACTGTAAGATCTGACAGTACACTATTAACACCAGATTACACGCACCTACCTGTATCATCAACAGTCCCCCCAACATTTTCTCTGAAGTGCTTCTTGAGTCTTATGCCACAGGTTGCCCAGCTACTGAGACAGCACAAAAGGTGAAAGTCTTCTGCAGTAAAGCCCAGATTCTGAAGAAATGGTCGACCGACGTACTGCGGCCAGGAACAGCAATGGTGGCAGCACAGAGCCAATACTATTCCTTTTACTGGTCCAGTATTGACAGCTAGCTTCAATCTCTTGCTTTCTCTGCATAATAAGAAGCAATTAAATTTTGTAATGGCCGACTGTTAAATCCCAAAATTGCAAAATGAAGCGTTTATTGCAAAATGAAGTCTCGGAAAGAGGGATCTAACTTTCTTAAAACAAAAATTATACCAGAGCTTAAACGCGCGCTTCATTTTCAGTAAGCGTTTTTTACATTGATTTTTCTAACTGAAAAGGTCAACAAATCCTACAATCATAATTTTACAAATTACTTAACTGTCATGTCTTCATTACTTTTGATCACTCACAAAACATCAGGATATTCAAAAGTTTAATAACAAATTCTCGCATTCAAGAGTTGCACAAATTGGCAACGAACAATAACTCAAAGCTCACACCCTCCATCTTGAATTCTGGCATCCTTTTTACGAGTACTGAAAATTCCCACACATTTAGGTCATGTTCTATTGAGATCAAACGTTTTCGGTTGGTTGGGTTAGTCGGGTATTTTCGTTTTCTATTAGGAAAAAGTTTGGACCCATTTTCCCACCAAAATCTTGACAACCGGACTTGGCAAAAGAAGTCGAGAGGGTCTGAGAATGACTATACCCAGTCACAACCGCGGTTCTATCTTCAACTAAATCAACCAAAACCGGTTTTTGGTAAACCGGTTGATCCCAACGGAACACGACCTTACTAAATGCAACGCTATCCACGCGTTTCTAATTGCCTCAAAAGGGAACTATTTAACTATTTGATGTGAGAAGTTTTAAAGGTCGAAAATCAATAACTGGGCACTGACCGATCATCTGCGCTATTTTGCACTCCTGTATCTTGGGAGTCTCTTTCTTTCGTTAACGTTTCCATTAAACATCGCAGCGTCAAATCTAACAAAGATCGAAAAGTGTTATGATAGAGCACTTTTACGTTGAGCGTGCGAAATAAACTTCGCGATTGTTTGTGCTCTTTGCACCTGTTGTTTTCAACCATTTTCGGCGTCGTTGCCGGCCGCCCTCGTTGCTACAGTTCCTGATGCACGACTTACATGTGCTCGTACGCTTAAAATGACGACCTGGAGAAAAGCACTGCTATACTTAGCAGCAGCGCTTTGAGCTGATTACTCCACAGCCAAAATGGCTACGGGAAAATAGTACTTTAACCCATGTTAATAGGTCCGTACAAATGATGCATTTTTGAGGGACAATTCCGGACTAAATACACGAAATGTTCGGCTTACCTTTTCTATTGGGACTTGCTCCGTTTTCGGAATGAACTGAATTGCATTGTTTATTCTGCTATCGAAAGCCGAATGAACGAGGTAAACAGAACACGTTTTACTCCGAACACAGACTACTGAATACGCGTTCTCTTGGGTCGATTTTAACGTCTATTTGTGCGCAGCCGCCGTAGTGTCAGTCTAGGTCGTCTCCAGACTATTCCGGGCGCTAGTTTTCAGGTCACCGTTCGCAACAGTTATTCCGTTTTCGGAATACGCGCCCTTTTTGGAAAACCTTATTCGACTCATTTTGGTCATCCTGAACCGGACTAGGAATAAAGAGAACAATCCCAAAACAATGCACCCGAAATATAGCATTTTTAGCAACACCACAACCTCCCCCATAATTGAATAACCCGTTTAAATTTATTGAGGAAACAACAACGGCTCGACAAAATCCCTTCGTGAGTGCATGAGTGGGTGGGTGGGTGGGTTGACAGATGGAAGGGATGGGAGGGAGGACAAGCACATCTGCCCCAAAGAGCCTCTCACCTGTTGCAGCCCCGCAAAGATGTTTACTAACAGCAACAATTTTCTGTGTATCGTTCTTTTTTAGGCTAGGCACTTTACCTAAAATACAAAACGACGTAGAAATAAAAATAAACCTTGTTGTTGTTGTTGTTGTTGCTGTTGCCCAACCGCTTAGAGTTAGACTCAATGAGAGTTAGTCAGTTCCCCTCGGGTAACTTACTGCTGTGTAACTGCAAACCGGGAGTAACTCGAAACCCAAAGAAAACCATTAGCCTGTCGCACGAGAAGATCTAAGTTCTTCGAACTCACCTGTCAGAAACACGTGCAAATATTCCAGAGCAAAGACGGAAAAGCGTCTCTGATCCGATCGACGTAAAAAAACGAAAATGAGCATAGTTACCCGTTTCTGTAATCCAGAAAACGTTGAATATGGCAGCTTTGCCTGCAATGCATTCTGATTGAGCATGCTCCTTTAAATTAATCTGGCGGATCATTACCAGGTAACTTAAAACCAAATTGAAAACAAAAATTTCATCTTCGTGCGCATGGCAAACATCAATAAAACACGCAGCAACTGTTAACAAGTTGTCTTACTTAAATCGAGGTGTTCAATGTCCAAGTTTAGTCGCTGGAAAGATGGGCCTTGATCATTTCCTCTGTGATAACGATCATACTAAATTAAAACAAGCAAACAAATTATGTTTTTCAACTGCGGAGTTGAAAAACCTGCCAAGAAACAACTTACAACTAAATCAACGCCCACGAAAAAAAATACACTCATCTTCCACCAATAAGAAGCTTGCATGCCCAAATCAAGCATACAGCATAATTTGTTATTCATCTATTTATTTTCTTTTTTTTTTTCCACAGCAAATTTCGCAAAAGGGGATGCGGAAGTTTTGTTTCAAGCGGCGTGCGAGCGAGTTTTGGAGCATTTCAAAGTGGGAAACCTCAAATAAATACAACGGTAAGCGTTAGACAAGTGAATTATCAACGCCTAAAGTTAATTTTGAACTTAAGTCATTGACAAGATCGAGATCTATCGCTCACATCCAGCGGTCCCTTCTCGAGGATACTCCGGACCCGAGTGAGCGGTGAAAATCGAGCCTATCTAAGACGGTCATTTACATCACGCAGTGTTCAAGAGAGGCCCTGGGAACGAGGTTGGAATAAAGCCGGGGGGGTGGGGGGACTCCCATATGAAATAGACGGGGATGCTCGTCGTCTCGCTTAGGGGTGTAAATTTTGGATTTTGGTCTCGCTTAGGGTGTTCCGGGCAAAGCGCCAATATTTTATGCCGCCAAGGTCTCGTTTAGGGTTCCGCGAAAAAACACAGAATTACGCGAAGAGAAACAGAAGTCAAAAAAAAATTTTTAACTTGTTTTGTTTACCGCATTACCTCTGTGATTTCTACAAATAGTAGAGAACATTATGATCCGATTAATCAGTGACAATAAAGGAAGCGTTATTACAAGATGTTATTACAAGCGGAATCTTTCAGGGGTCAAAATTTGCTTAAGCCACGCCCAGATTGGTCTCCTTTAGGGGTTAAATTAAAATTTCCGACGAGCATCCCCGTCTGTTCCATATGGGACTCCCCCCCCCCCCGCCCCAATGGGCCTTACAGTTCCCAATGATTATGCTGTTACCTTATATCTGTTATTTGCTCTGTCAATTAAAAGATAGTCCACATCTTCGGCTGAATTTCCCACCGCTATCTGCAGCCAGTGAGACAACTTTCCTAAGACAAACATTAACATGGCAAACAGAGCCATTCAAAATGGCTGGCCTGTGATGTCTTCATTGCCTCAGATCCAATATCAGAAAATCTTTTGGAAAGGGGAGACAGCTAAATTTACAATCTATTAATACATTATTTGCAGCAAAATTACAAGCGGCATGAGAAGATTAACTTTCTAATTTCAATTTATGTACATCGTGTCCTGTTTAATGGCAAAGTTTTCTCTTGAACGAAGAAAAGTAGTTGTCAACAATGCTGTTACATTTTGCAAATCCGTCACTTTGTAGAGGTTCAAAGGCTCCAAAAACACCATACAAGTCATTCGCTTTCATTTTAGCCATGTCTGCCCATAAGCCAATTTAGCATCGAACCCCTTCATCAATCAATTTTAAAAGATGAAGAAGAGAGTAATGATATTATAGGGATCCCTGAGCATTGCAAACCTACTGTACACTGTACCTCTCCCAGCTCCAAACTCCATGAATACTGTGTTGGACTCTAGAAGATGCAACTTGTCCATATGACCAATGAGAGAAGCCTACAGTAAAGGTTATGGGTAAAGTGAGTTCTATTATTTAACGTCAGTAGTTCCATCAGGCTGGCATCAATGGAAGTTGATGGTGTGCCGTTTACCCCCTCTCTCTGTCGGGGCTGTTTTATGGGCATTTTGATTGATAGATACACGGATCAGAGGTAAGTCAAAACAGGTGTTGAAGGCAACGAGGATCAAACTTGGGACCTATAGCTCGAAAAGCCTCATTCCAACAAACTGGGCTATGCCTGCTAGCAACAGCAGAACTGACAACAAACATGTACAGTGCAAGTCAGTTCAGTCCAGCCTCTTTTTCAAAGTGAGTCCAAGTACGAAGTCTTCGTTTCGAAATGAATTAGTTTTTTTTTTCATTCGTATGAAAAGTAGAACAAATTACTATAACAGAAATTTCACATCAAATTGGACCCAGTTTGAAATTTATAAAGAAGCTTATGAGAACTGAGACAGAAATGGCTTCTGAATAATATTACAAAAGTAAAACAACTCCCAAATAATACGATGACACCACCGTCAAAAAGTGATTGGCACACGCACATGCACAATTACCTGCTGTTTTAAATGCTTCAAAAGAGTAGGTTTATCAGCCATTTCTATCAGCTCCTTTTTAAACACACTGTGCAAAAGTTCTTCTTGTGGGATGATCGGTACATGGGCTAAATTGAAAATGAAAAACTTCCAACATTAGTAATTAGTAAATTAGTAATTAATAATTTTGGTGCTTGTACTGGCAATGTAACTCAATGTAACAATATATTTTTTTCAGCTGCTAAGGGGTGTCAATAAAAGTGACATCTTTCCCCTTTGAAATGCTTCCTACACATTTCAAATTATACCAGTATGTCGATTAAGGTATCAGTGTACCCCAAATGACCATCATACTTCGGCGCCGCTTTACGGTGGGACGTTTTATGCAAACCCTACAAAAGTATATATTTTCTGAAAGCTTAATAATTGTAGATTACGATGGTATATTCACTAACATAAAAAAAATTACGGTTTTCCAAATATAGCGCGCTATTTCTCAAAGTACAGAGGTTCACTAATCAAGTTCGTTTCCGGTCGGATTTGAGCGGGAGAACGTGATTAATATCGCTATGTCTTCTTGACACCTTTCTCTAAAAAACGGTGTCGGGAAATTTTGATTACTTGTCTGGTTTGTTTTTGACACGCAGTTAAACTTTGAGAGTTGAATAAAACATGCATTCTCTTCACTAAAACCGTCATAACTTTTGAAAGAAGCAAAAAATAAAAATTCCCCGACACCGTTTTTTAGAGAAAGGTGTCAAGAAGACATAGCGATATTAATCGCGTTCTCCCGCTCAAATCCGACCGGAAACGAACTTGATTAGTGAACTTCTGTACTTTGAGAAATAGCGCGCTATATTTGGAAAACCATAATTTTTTTTATGTTAATGAATATACCATCGTAATCTACAATTATTAAGCTTTCAGAAAATATATACTTTTGTGGAGTTTGCGTAAAACGTCCCACCGTAAAGCGGCGCCGAAGTATGATGGTCATTTGGGGTACACTGATACCTTAATATATTCTCTGTGACATACAAACTCAGTACAATGACCAGCTACCAGTTGGCTGGATGGGTAAGTTGATGGTGCACCACAATGGTCACATTCTGTGGCTTTCGTTTCATTACTGCATTCATAACTATAGTGATCTTGCATCTTTAAACTAGACTTGGCATTACTTGAAACGGTAATTAAAAACAATCTGGATTTACATGCAAGTACCTTTGTGGCAATTCTTAACTTTCTTGATCAATGTTGATACTTTTTTCTTTGAAACAGAATTCAAAGAAACCTGAAAATACATGAAGAAAACAGTACTTGTTCACATACATGTGAGTAATTTTATTAATTGTAATTATACAACTGACAAAATGATCCTCACACTTGCTGGACAATTATTTTAAGCAATTGTCTCATATGCACTTGAAAATTCAAGTGACTCCAACGGGATTCAAACCCACGACCTGTCAAAATTATACAATTTCTTCACAGATACATGAATGCAGTTATAATATGAGTTCTAAATGCCAACAACATTGACAAATAATTTTCTTCATTAAGATTATTTTTGTTTTTATTTGCAAGATTTTTCGCAGGTCTGATTTATACAATTACACATACCTTTTCCTCTGGAGAAAATACATAATTTAGAACACCAGAGTTGATATTGGCACTATAATATATCTGGGTAAAGAAAGGGGGAAAAATAAAAAAATAACAAGTCATATTGACTTACCAGGTTGTGAACAAGAAAATGATTTGAAATTGAGAATCTGGTCCATGTCAAAGATTCAAGGGAATCGGAAGAGGAGACACCCTGGGAAATAGGTTGCCTCTTCTGGTACATCAACCTCGTTCCCAGGACCTCTTCCTTCGCTTCTGGTCTCCTGCCAAGACCAGAAGCCAAGGAAGAGGTCCTGGGAACAAGGTTGCTAGTACATCCAATTGGACTAACACTTATACAAGTTTTGCATTTTCTACTCAAGGCATTCGACTACCTGCAAGCTTGCTGCCTAACAGTCGCCCGATCACCTGGGGCACCTTATTTGCGAGTGCAGGCAACCAAATTTCTGAACGAGTAGCCCAAACAGGCACCTAACTTATCACAAGGTGATTCATCCTCACTTTCAAGTAAATTTGATCCAAGCACTGAAGGACTCCCGGAAAATTTTCTTAGGCAGCAGCCTTGACCTGTTAACCCTTTAACTCACAATGGTGCCACTTAAAGCTTTTACTGTCTAACGCTAGACAATTTTACTCATCACTGGGGGACCCCTCGGGCCTTAAAGGTTTAAGTGTTTTGGTTTTTTTTTGTGTGTGTGTGTCCATGTCAAAGATTCAAGGGAATCTTCAAGGGAATGAGGGGACCTCACAACCTCTGCCTGCTGACCTAAAATACATGACATGGCACACCTGAAAGCAAGGCTAGCCTCTACTTAAGGTGTCCCTTACAAAGCTGTACAGAGAGAGGGGACAATCAACCATTATAGTTATAATTACTGTTGCTCTATTACGATAATATTGTGTCAGATCATTATTGTGATTTTCCGATATCAATACCTTCATTGCCACAAGTGCAACAACCTAAATTTCTTGGGGCCAGTTGAATATTATTTACATTATTATAACTTGGTAAAAAGTACAATCACGCGGGTGAGTGTCGAGATGAAGAAAGACTCTCATTGGTGACTCATAAGAGGAGTATTATGATGCTAACAAGAGCACCACTTATAAATTTAGGGTGCATTTTGGGGGCACTATTCCAGAATAAGGATAGACAGAGTGGTCAGTTTATGCCTTTTTGGGGGGTCTCATTCCATTTTGGGGATGAACGGAATAAACAGAACATAATAATTACTCGGAATACACAGAATACGTGTTTTGGGGGGATTATTTTGGCGCCCAAATCATGCACAGCCATCAAATGTCACTCTTAGTCATGTCCAGACTATTCCGAGTGTTAGTTCTCAAGTCACCCCTGCAAGAACCATTCCATTTTCGGAATACCCATTTCTTTGGAAAACCTTATTCTTGTTATTCCATTAATCCTAAACTGGAATAGAAATAGACAGAATAGTCCCAAAAAATGTACCTTTACTATTGATTTACATAGTTGCAATAATGGGTGAGGAACAAATTTTAAGACATCACAACATCCACCAGTATGTCAAGACATTCATCAATATCCATTACAGGGCAAACTAGTCTTCCAGCCTGTAGAAAGCTCTCAGCTGGACAATCATACAATGCACTTGTTAACTTTACCACTCAAACTTACCACGCGAGTCTTTTTTGTTTGATTGCATTTCTTCAGATGCTTCGCAAGCTGATCTTCAAACACTGTGCTATAATAATATTATAAAGACACCTGGTATAAATACATACTTCCCTACTACGATATAATTATTCTCTTGAGTATTACTTCATTACACATTGCCAAACCTATGTTTTGTCACCATCTTCTGTTACCTTCTTTCCTAAACTTGTTCATAACTGGAGGTCAACTCCCCTCCTCTTCAGACATCCGTCTTTCTAACTCTTTCACTCTTTTTACTTTCAAACAACAATTACTATATTTTCACTTGATTTTCTTCCTTGCCCAGTGTTGAGCACACATAAATGGGGCAATTTTTAACATATACAAGTACTGCACTCATCTCAGAATGTATTCTTGATTTCAATTGAATCAGGACTCATTTATCACACCCTTTGAGTTCCTGCTGCAACTACCCCCCTCCCCCATTTTTTCACCTCTTTAAACTGCACTGTAATCTGTTTCCCATTAAATACTGTAATTTATGTAGAAATTCA
>BLFK01000980.1:595799-600799 GCA_014634185.1 Astreopora myriophthalma | reverse complement strand
TCGCGTCTACAATGCTTCTGTTCTTTCTGTCCTCCTATACGCGCGGTGCTGAATCGTGGCCTATCTGCAAGACCCCCGGCCGCACGACTCGATGGGTTCGACAGCAGGTCCCTTCGAGCCATCGATAATTGACATCAGCTGGCACCATCATGTCTCTAATGCCACGCTCCGGGCCCGTACACAACAACCCCCTACAACTTGTCTTGCTGCTCAACGACGCATCCGCTGGCTGGGCCATGTCCTCCGACTCTCCCAAGACCATCCCACTAGAGCCATCTACGAATTTGATCCAGCAGCCTCTGGCTGGAAGAGACCTCGTGGCATACCTACATACATACATACATACATACATACATACATATTCTTTTTGGTAAGGCAGGTCGGTCTGAGGCAACCTGACGGCTGGTGTGGACCTGCCATAGAAACCTAACTACCTAGAAGTTGCTTAGTTAATTTTACAATCTTCAAATGTTTAAAATTTCGAAAGGTAAAAAAACAATGTCTCAAAGTTAAAATATAAAAAATCACGCTCTTATTAATTAATTTACAATCTTCAAATGTTTAAAAGTCCAAAAGGTAATAAACAAAGTCACAAAGTTAAAAGTATAAAAAGTCGGGCACTTTTGATGTAATTAAACAAGCCCCTTTCTCGAATTGAATTTTGTCCAATATTCTTGAGGCAAGTTTAAGTCTTCGTTTAAAGAGGTTATAAGACGTTGACTCCCTGATTGCTTTAGGTATTGAATTCCATACAATGGGGCCCCTGTACCTCACGCTATTTCTTCCAAAGTTGTTGCTATAACGCATTTGGGAGAAGTCTTTTGCGTGTCTTAAGTTGTAATTATTGGCATTTTTAGGGGTTCCGAGTAAGACTGAAATTTGCTCGGGTAAGTTGTTGTTGTACACCTGGTACATAACAGAGGCAAGCCTACGCTTATAGATATAGCTCAATGATTTCCATTTAACAAGTTGTAGAACTTCTGAATCAGGTGTTTCACTGGGCAGTTTATGGATCAGTTTAGCGGCTTTAACATGTAATTGCTCCAATCCATTAAATGTAGACAATGAACAGGATCCCCAGATGGCAATGCAGTAGGTAATACTTGGAACGATGCCTTTATAATAGATCTCTTCAAGTACACGCGGAGGTAATCCTTTCATTTTTTTCAAAAACTTAAGTTTCCCTCCAAATTTGGCATGCAATGATTTGATTTGCGGCTTCCAGTTTAACTTGTGATCGATTAGTATACCCAAGCAAGTAGATTTGGTGGCAAAGTCTATGTAGGAGTTCCCAAACATAAGAGGTCTCATTGGGCCAACGAATGCGTGGCTGCAGATCAACATTGCCTCAGTCTTTCCAGTGTGTACAGTCAAACGATTTCTATAACACCACGATTTAAAATCATTTAGTATTAGGTTCAGTGCATCAACTATTTCTTCAACTTCCCTCCCGATGTAGTAAATGGTGGTATCATCAGCAAACATATGAATAAATCCAGTTGCGGACGAATCAGGTAAATCATTTACATATATAGCGAAGAGTCTGGGACCCAGGAGAGAGCCCTGGGGGACGCCGATTTCAGTAAGTCGTAGACTCGATCTTACTCCATTTATAGTGACATATTGCGATCTGTTGGAAAGGTAGCTGACGATCCACTCATGAAATTCAGCTGATATGCCTGCAGCTGATAATTTGCATTTTAGGATGTTGTGGTCGACAGTGTCAAATGCTTTTTTGAAATCGACGAACAAGACTCCAACTTTATGGTCAGTATCGATCGCCTTTTTCCATGTTTCGGTGAGAAAGAGAAGCAGCGATTCAGTGGAGACTTCTTTCTTGAAACCCCACTGATTTGAGTGTATGAGTCCATTCATTTCAAGATGGCTGTCCAGAGAGTCACAAACTATACCTTCTAAGATTTTACTGTTCAAATTAAGCATTGTCAGTGGTCTGTAGTTGGCGCAATCCGACTTGGTCCCCTTCTTAAATACTGGAACAACCTCTCCAATCTTCCAGTTACTAGGGTATATACCGCAACGAATGCTGTTTTTGAAAATGCTGAAGAGACCTTCCAATAGCGTTTCAGCGGCCTCCGCCATTTCACGCGACGTTATTTTGTCGGGACCCCCTGTTTTCTGTTTCATGCTAGTTAACCTTAACTTGACTTGCTTTTCGGACAAGTCAATTTGGCTCTTGGTAGGTGTCACTCTATATAATGTCTCGAGGGATTCGTCAGTTATAGCGCTAGAATCGTGGACAAACTTCTCCGCAAGCTGTCTTCCAATGTTTGCAAAGTAATCATTCATAGCCTCAGCCTTGTCAGAATCATTCGTCAGAATGATACCATTACTATCATGTACTGGTGGAATGGGCTTCCTTGTGTCTTTACCCTGCGCCTTCCTAACTACTTGCCAAAAGGTCTTGCTATTCTCGGTTTCGGCAAATTGTTCTCTCCAGTATGAAATTTCCGCGTCTCGTATTAATTTCTTAACTCGATTCCTCGCGGCTTTGTACGAGGTCCAGGTATTCGTGTCTTTGTTGACCTGGTAGAGCTTTAAAAGGCGGTATCGCTTATTTTGTTCCTTCTTTATCTCATTGGTTATCCATGGAAGTTTATTTTCCCTCCTCCTAATTTTCCTGGTTGGTATATGATCAGATCTGATTTCCTGGTAGATGTACTGCCAAGCCCATACTTGGTCCTCGATATCATCGAAAATCTCGCATACACTCCATGGGGCACAGACGATATCGTTTCTAAATTTCAGCTGGTTGAAATGCCTATAATTATTTATATTCTTCGTTATCAGTGGATTTTTCTTCTTTCTCATTCGCAAATTTGCATACACAAAACTGTGATCCGATATTCCCAAGTGGGAAACACCAGCCGTAGTGATTTTGTCAACCTGGCTAACAATTATTAAGTCAATTAATGTTTGTGCTTCGTCTGAAATCCTAGTCGGCTCTTTTATGACACATTTTAATCCGTATGTATTCAATATGCGTAGAAGTCGTCTACCGAGATGAGTTTCCACTCCTTCTTTCCTTCTGAGGGATAGATCAGAGTTTAAATCGCCTAAAATTACAATGTTTTTCCGGGTAGTCCAGATTCTCTCTAGCGTATCGTTGAACGTATCATAAAAGGACAGGTCATGAGGTGGTCTATACACACAAGCAAAGAACCATGTTTGAGATTGGCTTCTTACGTTTATCCATACTCCTTCGATAGAATGAGGGACTTGCAGCTTAAGCTCTTCATAGGCTGCTAAAGAGTCCTTGTAATACAACAGGACGCCACCACCATTTCCATCGCGATCTTTCCGAATTGTAAAATACCCTTCGATTCCAATTTCATCATCGGTAATGTCATGTGCCAGCTTAGTCTCCGAAACGGCCAAAATATCGAGGCTAGTTTTAAATAACAACATACGAACTTCAGGCATTTTACCTCTTAGACCATTCACGTTGATGTGGCCTATTTTCAGACCAGGACTTTCCCGAAGATTGTTGTTGACATTAACAAATACGTCGGTCGGTCGACACATGATAGAATTGGAATTATCCGTAGTTATACTGGTATCATTTGCGTTCCTCGGTAACTCGGAACATTCCTTACAAAGCCACCGAAGGTCAATCTGTTCGGTATACATTCGAAAACTTTCTAACTGCATGACCAAACAGGTCGTGGCAGACCTCGTACCAGGTGGATAGACGTCGTTAAAAATGACCTAGAACAACTACACATCGATCTGAAAGATGCAACTTTTAAATTATTTCTCATTATAAATACTGTGCCGCATGCTTATAATTATTTCATAGTTTTGTAGATTTTTAATAATTTTCATTGTAAGACTTATTTCTATTTCAATATTAACTTGTAATGAGGGCGACTAGTTTATTAATAATACTTACATGCTATTTCGTGCTACCCTCGTTAAATAAAGACTTTACTTGCTTACTCACTTACTTACTTACTTACCATAAAAATAAGTGCTATTGGCTCAAACGCAAAGACTTCGGTGACTTGTGAAACTTTGCAATTAAGAAAATTTATGTGACTGTAGGAACGGTGTCACTCTACAAAGCTCTCTTATTTTCTTTTGGCGATTTTTAAAAGCCCAACAAAGACTTCAATTTGATTTAATCAAGTTAATATTTTGCGTTCCGACTAATGCTTCGCCGATGCTCAGCCAGGCTCGATTAATTTCCACCAGATACCCGGGCCGGGTCCGAGGTAAATGAACACAGATTTGCAGACTCATACTCGTTTAGATCAAATTTTGAAGTATCGGTATTGAGCTTTATATTTCCATTTTTCATCAGTCTTTTTCAATATTTCCACTTCTTTATATTTCCATTTTTTTTTTTTAATCAGGCTTCTTCATTATTAGTAATTATTACACCTGCCGACATGAACGAGTTAGGAGTATACTGAATAATTGACCATAATTTCCTAGTAATAAAATTTATTCGCCCCACTTTTATGGTCTTTTATTAAACATTTCATTTGAACGGGGGCTCCTCAACTTGAGATTTATTAAAAAAAATATGCATTACCAGGAAATATCTGATGGCTTTTGCAATCGAAATCTGTGTTATTCTATACAATTTGTTGAGTTCCTCAAACATTTTGAATAATTAATTTCCCCTATTGTTTAAAACAAATATATTTCACATCTCGTGTGTCAGGTGTTCGCAAATAGACTCCATAAGACGTCAAGTAATTTAGCGCCTCGTACACCTTTAATTATAATACTTTTTGCATTTTGACGAATTCTATGGCCCTTAAGTCCTGAACAATACGAAACGAGTCGTTTCTGTAGCCGAAAAATCGCCAAAATGATGACTTGTCACCTGCACACATCTACACACCAGCCCTCGGGTTTGCCGCCTGAAAGACGTGGCTTATCAAAGAACCACAGGGCCGACTCCCCCCCCCCCCCCCCCCCCCCCCCCCCCCCCCCCCCCCCCCCCCCCCTCCCCTCCCCTAACCCTAACCCTA